>JAECUM010002241.1:0-58808 GCA_016617855.1 Megalonaias nervosa
GAACAAATATATATATATATATATATATATATATATATATATATATATATATATATATATATATCACAGGAAATTAACACAAATGGTACAAACAAAACAATCTACACATTGTCATATTGGAGTAATGAATGAAATTACATCAGAAATAAAAGAGGTATCATTACTGTTGGTACAATCATGTGGAAATTAAAACTGGTTGCAAACTTCATAAATTGGAGGTCCTGTTGTACTTTGTGCAGATGCACCATTAATTTTGCCTCTTTTTCTTCTGGATACAACTTTTATCATGTGCATTTTTAAAACCTTCTGCTATATAGGATTAGACATCACATCAAATGTTAAGTGATGCAGAAATTATTAATTCAGTTTGTCATGCATCAATAACACTGTGCATTGCATACCTTTAAAAAGTTGTTTCCTATTTCAGTCAGTCCTCCATACATTACTTATATTTAAAAAATTGTAAATTATTTTTATTCAAATTTCACTTTGTCAGTTGACAGTCAATTACTTGGTGGTACAAAATTTTACCAGACAAAAGTGCTAACAAACGGTAAGCAGTAGACAAATTGTTTTACAAGCAAGGGGAGTAACTCTTGTTATATAAAAACAGTAGTCCAAGAGCTGAATTGCATCATGGGAGAAATACAAGTGAAAATATAAGGATATATTTTTCACATATGAAAATGCAGGAATTAAAAATATGAAAAATATTTTCCTAGTAATTTTGTATGTTTCACATTTAAGTATATAATAAAAGGTTGAAATCAATCTTAATTATGAAATCCTAAAACTATTGGCTAATGAATAACACAGCTTCATGTCCACATACAAATTTCAACTGAATCAAAAAGCCTTGTCAGCACAGTTTAACAAGGAAAATTAATCTCTGCTCTAATACTTCAATAAATCAGATTATTAAACAAGTTATTGAGCTTTGGCACTGATCTGTGATCAAGTGTGCATATTGAAAATGTAAAGCTGATCATTCAGTTTTGGTCAGATCACAGATACCTGATATCACATGAACTTTTGCCTGACAAAATTGTTATGCAGTGAAAGTGTTATGGAGCAAAATTCCACTGTTAGGTAATACTTGCTGCAAAGTAACAACCTTCAGCAACCGATGAGTAACATTTGTATGTATCTAAATTATATTTGATAATCTCGTTTATGATTATGGTAGAGCATCAAAGAAATATACACCATCTTTACTGATCCAATCTTTCATTTTCTTAATCCGCTCAGACAAACCTATGAATGAGTTTCCTCTGATATAAATGTATGTGCAATACTATTTATTCTGTTGTAATAAGTATCTGTACAGTGTTCTTTACTTCTACTTTAAGTGGAATATGCAAAATGTCATGCGAAAGTTAAATTGCATCCATTTTGTTTCTATTTACTATGGTACGCCATTGTAAATAAAAAAGCTTTTATTTTCACCGTTTGAGGCCATAATCTGAAACAAGCTGTATTTATATCCAGAAAATGTAATTTTTAAAAATCAATATAAAATAACACTAATATATATGTTGCTTTCTACAACTGCTACTCTCTCTATCTCTATCTATACATACATACATACATACATATATATATATATATATATATATATATATATAAACATATACGTGTGTGTGTGTGTGTGTGTGTGTGTGTAATGATATTAGCTTTTTGAGCAAGTTATTGATTAGTATTGTTAAAGTAATATGTTTAAAAAAATAAATAATTTTAAATTGAGTTAAAGTAAGGACAAAATTAGTCCCCAGATTTGAAAGAATATAAAACATTTTGTCTTCTAATTACAACTGCGGTAAGTTAATATTGTGAGTTCTTCTTAGTAAGTTCATATTGTGAGTTCTTTATTAGTAAGTTCATATTGTGAGTTCTTATTAGTAAGTTAATATAGTGAGTTCTTATTAGGAAGTGAATATTGTGAGTTCTTATTAGTAAGTTAATATTGTGAGTTCTTATTAGTAAGTTAATATTGTGAGTTCTTATTACTGATTGAAATAAGCAGTGATAATGTATAGACTTGACTGAAAATTATCTGTTTTTTATATTTTTTTCCTCGCGGGTAGATGGTTACATGTAAGGGTCTCACACCGAGAGAATCAAACAATTGTGCAAACATGGCTTGATAGTCTAGATTTTCCCCTTTTCCCAAGGGGCCTCAAGAAAACAGTATTTTCAGCTGAAAGTTATTCAATACGCAAATACTACAAATACTTTTTCTACAGTCACCTAGCGACCACAAACCAAGAAACTCATTTTACACTCGCATGGATTTCCTTGCTTCACATTGGTATGATTCATTAGTAATCCTTTTCGAGTTGAATAATAATGCATAACACTATGCAATAAAAACTAACCGAGACCCAATCACCTAATACAATGAATTATTCCTATCTCAAATTACTAAACAATTATACCTAATATGTATAGAGAATTACCTGTGTTAAGAAATTAGAGAGGGTCCATTTTAAGAAACTAATCCATACTGTCATTAAGTTTAGTGAATGTTGTACATTATGACGGATACTCCTAGAAACTGACTAGTCGCTTGTTCTGTGAAGTATCTTTCCAACAGCAACTCCCCACAATCAACAAATCTCTAAACTCTAACAAAGTCATAACTGAAGACGTACAAAAAAAAAAAATGAACATGCATTAGGTTTATTCAAATACCACTTCACCTTTACTCTACAAAAAGACCAACTGTGTGTGTTTAGTGAGATATCATTAACAATCTTTTATAGCAAACTTAACGTCTTAAAACCTGATCTACACTTGACCTTTAATTTTGTCAATGACACTTAACAGAAAGACAATCAATGGCTTAAGATAGTATACTAGTGACTTGTCTGACGTGGGTCGTGTACCAATCGCTTGCAGAGATTGCCGGAAATGGTGTATAATTCGGAATGCTTTATTTATGGTTTAGGCATTTAGTGACAACTCTACAGATAAAGAGAAGAACAAGGTAGGACATGCATAAACTTTCATATCCTTAGTGATTCTTTAATTTGCAAGTCCTTGAATATATCTTTTTCCATGGTAAGAGTCTTTGTATTCAACTAGTCTGATCGAAAACACTAACTGATCTTTCATAAAAATACATTATCCAATGTTTATGTCGATGATCTTCAAATATTACTAAATTTCGTTGAAAAACAAATGGCGTAGACTTTTAATATTTCCGTCGTTTACTCGGTATTTGTTTACATTTCTTATAAATGAATCGGTAAGTCTTTTTAAATACGAGTCCGTTTGAATTATGTATTTGTATTCTTCTTAATTAAGGGGAAGGGGCATAATGTTTTCTTACTTATTTCAGTATTGGTGCGTGAAGCCTCAGATTTTATCTTTTTAATTATTTAACTAAACAAATTTTAATATATATTTAAGTGCTATTTATTAGATCTGTAAAATGGTTCTGAAAATTATATGTTATATTGCGGATTAAATTTTATCAGAACCCGAAGGCTAGTAACCTAGTCCTTGGCTTAGCTGACTGTATCAAAACCCGATTCCTCCATGATGAATTTTAGATCACGAGCGATAAGAAACTAGAACCTAGCTCCTAGTATCGCCAGCCCGATGCTTCGTTCTACCTTTTAATTTTATGAGACAAATGAAAACATCCGAAGAGAGGTTAGGATATATCCTATAAATGTGTTTTTATTCGTGTGAGTCCAGAGCCCTGAATACGTCCACTGCAAGCTGGCGTGATCCCATTTTGTGTGGATCCGGAGCCCTGAATACGTCCACTGCAATCTGGCGTGATCTCAGTTAGTGTGAATCAGTAACGCTGAATACGTCCACTGCAACCTTGCTTGATCCCAATTTGTGTGAATCCGGAGCCCTGAATAGACCATTTCATGCAGACTTCGGCGAACTTCGTAATTTGCTCGGAATTTTGATCACGTGGCGGGTGGTCAGCTGACCGCAATAACCACTCGATAGCTGGTGGGCAAAATATGGCGGACGCTACAGCATCATCATCAACTTTTCCAACTACTTCAACATCGTTTATCGAGTTGAAAAATGCCTATTCAACAGCGATGCTGCCGCAGATATTGACGAAATTTAATATTGAAACCATCCTGTCTTATTTGCTGGAAACCAGGGCGGATTTCAAAGCCATATGAGAGAGTAGCTTTGAGCTGTTTACATCTGGACATGTACACGTAAGTAAGGAAACGGTGTCGAAGTAAACAAATTTAATCCTGACAGTCAAAGAGCATGTTGTTTAAACTATTTATATGCATCCGAAACGTCACTAAAATAAAATGCGTTTAATATGAGTTTATCCCATTTGTTTTTTAAATGTCTGTGGATAGTTTACATTTAAATTTCAATCATTTAATTAGCACCACTTGCTGGATTTGAAAAAAGCCGACTATCGGCGTCACCGGTATTCGAACTTTATGACGTTCATGGACAAGTAGAAAACTATTTCACAAGTCACAATACTAATACATGTAACACATTTTATGTGCAGCATGTATAGTTAATTGGATTTAAATAGATTTCTTTTTATAATGGATATGTCTAGGAAATTAGAATATAAGATTGTTTCAAGTTGCCCCCCCCCCCATTATTTGTAATTGTAAATACATATATACAAATGACGGCAATGTATTGCATCTAAGTATTGGTTTGTGCTTAACTTCGAAACTTTCACATTTATTGTGTTTTAAATTGTTTTGTAGGCGGGAGCTCGCCCAATAACAAAACATTTTTATGGTGGGGGAAATAACCTGAAACATGAAAATTTTAGTTTTGTCCTTCATAATGAATATGATTGTCTGTTTATTGTCATCCACAAAAACATTTAAATGTGATTCTTTTGTTACAGCAAATCAGAGTGAAGCAAGATGTAATTTCAAAAAAGGCCATTGTTTCAGCTGAGGTTCTAGCACACATGAAACAGCAATTCTACAGAGTGATTCTAATGCTGAACTCAGTGGGTGACATCATACATGCTAGCCGCTCATGCCCAGCTGGATCTGGTCCTAACTGTACATGCAAACATACCACTACACTGTGTTATGCACTGGAAGATTTTGTCAAGGTGTTTGTGCTTCCTGAAGACATTCCATCATGTACTGGTATGTATATCTTCAAGTTGAGACATAGTACTATAAATATTGGTAACTCTAATGTACAAAGACATTATATAACAATAACATCAATGGTAGCAGAAAGACGTTTCATTTTCTTTAGCCTGTTACCTAAAATTTTCCTTTTCTTTTTAGATAAACTTGAGGCCTGGAATAAGCCAAGACAAGTTAAACTTCCAGCAGCTCCAATCTGTGATATAGACTTTACAAGAAAACAGCATGGAAAAAAAGTAAACAGAACCGACCATTAAAAGGAGAACAACCGGAGGCTTATAAGCTTAATAAAGACTGTGACAGAGAGAGAGCTTTTGCAGAATCATTCCTCTGTGAATTAGAGCCATGGAGTAAAGAATCCAACCACAGTAAACAGCTCTTAATAAATACAGTTGCAAGTCAGCATGATCTGATGGAAACACTGTAAATCCATTATATGATTATGTGGAAAAAGTAAAAAGAATTATCACAGATTTATCTCATTCAGATAGTATCACCAAAAAGGCAGAGTTAAAGAATTGTTTAAAAGTCACCCAGGATGAACAACTACTTATTCAAGAAAATACTCTTCTACAAAGCAGGTTGTCTGATTGGTTTACTTTGACACAATTGAGGATAAGCTGGGTACCCATTAAAAACAGTAAATGTATATATATATATATATATATATATATATATATATATATAACCTTTTAGCAAGTCAAACATGCCCAAGTTTTAAACTTCATAAGTAACCCTCAGCATGCCAAGCATGACTACAGTGATTTATGCAGCCATTGTTACCTAATTGGAGTTTACATTGTTCACTAGTCTGGGTTTACCTGATGTTAGCTGATCATCAGTAGACTGTGGCTACAGTAATTTATTCGACAACTGTAACCTTGATCAGCATGTGAGTAACTCACAGGCTCATCATGGTTTACTGTTGTTTGCTCTCCAAAGCACCCTTTTGTAGCATAAATGGAATGATACAAATTTAAAGAAAAGCAGTTCACTATAAAAATATAGCAGGCTAAGGGCTAAAATAACATTTCTATGATACCAATCCCCTCTCATTTGAACAAGTGTTTTTAGCTTAGGGCATGTTTGAATGGACATAATCACATACATGTATGATATCATTAATTTTAATTATGCTAGTTCTTCAAGTGAAGTATACTAATTACCAGAAATAGAATGTTTAAAAAAATTTATTTTGAAATGCAGCTTTATTGTTTTCTTTAAAAGCACAGACGAAACATAAAATGAGTCACTTTAACAATACTATATTTAAAATGAATAAAATGATTTATGCGACTAGTGTAAACCGGATCAGCCTGGTTAAATGCAGGCTTATCAGGGTTTATATCAATCATCAATTTCTTCAGGTAGACTTTTCCCCCTCAGAAACTCTGTTCGATCTGATTAAACATCCTAAATTTGCTAAAAAGCCACAAATGTAACTGATTTCATTCATGAGAGGCATGTACAATATTGGGATCTTTTTTTTATTTTGCTTCAGAAACACAAATGTAGCTAGGTGAGCATTATAATTTTCAACAGTTATTCTTGATCTAGCTATAAGTCTCCCTGAATCGCGGTCATGAGAGTCAAACTGTTTGCTCTTTTCAGAGAGAAATGGTGGTCTATAAAGAGATATTCCTTTTCCTTGAATTAAATCTTATATCAAGAAACCTTTATCAACCATGAGACCATCGCCACGTTGTAGTTTGTGTACTATATCCCTTTGTCTGAAAATTTCCTTCTCAGATGAAGTGCCACCAAATATATCTGAACAGTGAATTAAAGCTCCATTTGGAGCAGAGGTGTACATAGCTTCGACTGTATGACAATTTTTGTAATTTGAAAACATTTGTTTTCCAGCTATGGGACCTCTTGGGACCTGAGTGCTAAATTTTACACAATCTGCAATTGCAACAAGATTTGGAAAATGTTTGGTTGATAATGGCATATGTTTTTGAATATTTTCCTTTGAGGGCCATATTTTAGTAATCTTAAATTTTCTATACATTCGTTTAATCCAGAATTTAAAAATTTCAGAAATTCTGCCTGTAGAAATATTAAAATCAGTGGCATGAACTGAATCTATAGGATTTCGTTTCAATTTGTATAGTACAAGAAGAAGTTGATTTTCTGAATCTATGTGAGAAAAAAGTTTGTTCGGATCACCATGACCAGGGATTATCTCACATTCTATATGAGAGCAACAACTCACTAAATATTTTCGAGTATTGTAAAAAGCTTGTAATCTTCAATACCAGTATATCTTTTCAATTCTTTGTCTAAAGTTTTTAAGTTCTCAGTTTTTGAAATATTTACTTGACTTCTCACATGTTATGTTGGAGTCTGTCTGAGTTGTCTTATTAGACTTGAGACAAAAAGAAGATGGTGTCTCAGTTTGTGTCTCTGCATCTATACTAATGTCTGTACTCGATTTTGCCGACCGCTTCTGTTTAGGGGTTACGTGTGTGTGCTTTTATTTGGCGGGGGGTTCTTTGTATTCCTATGGAAACTTTGTTTTTCTTTGGTGTGACATGTGATGTAGAGTCGCTGAATAAATTTCTTTTTCTTATTTAAGATGGGGTCCATCGTGGAGTAAGTAAGGACTGTTGAGAAATGATCACGTCATCTGTAAAAAGAAATAAAATGTTTGCAAGTGGGTGGAGGAATGGGTATTTTTTTTCTGCTTTTCAAATATTTGATCAGCGTTGCCCCCCGCCACCCTTCTTCCAGTAAAGTCCTGGAAAATAATTATGAAAACACTATTTTTATACTAGAATAGTGTCTTTTTCTGATCTTTTACAATGGGGGATTATCAGAAGAAATATTTTTCAAACACGGGAAAGAGGCTATTGACATAAACAGTTACAAGTCTATTAAATAAGAAACAAAAAAAGGTTTAAAAGGCCATATAAATTTCCTGTCGAGATCCCGATTTGTGTGCATCCTGAGGCCGCAATACGTCCCCTGCAAGCTGGCGTGATCCCACAAGCTGGCAACAATCCATGTCAGTTAGCATACTCCCAGCTATGTATAAATACATTAGCGATTTATATACAAATCATTAGCTTTATGGCAGAGTGAGTACACCTTGCGGGTAAATTTCTATGTATTATACGCATAACATGTTTATATGTAATCAAGCAAATTCTTAATAACATGATAAGCGCACTTCTGACAAGTCTAGTAACTTTTCCCGAAATAACTAAGTCTTACTAATCTAGTGAATTGTTTAGTCCAGGGCTATTCGCACGGCTGCATTGCACCTTACCTGGAAAATAACTATTGTTGGGGTCACCCTGTGCATGTAGTGGTAATAGCAGTACATAATTACATTATTACATAATCGGTACACTCTGCCTATAGTGTGTGCAGTTTCGTATTTTAGATATTATAACATGTGAACATATCACTTTATTTGATTCTGATTGGTCCAAATAACCCCATGAAATTATTGTGCAGTATTCTCTTTACTGATTGGATGCGATCTTGGGAAAACTTTCTTAACCCCGCCTTCTGAAATGTTTTGTTGTCAATGGACATTTTGTCCGCCATTCTTTGATTCGATTCACGAAAGGAATTGGGGAAAAATGGCCTCGTCTGTCTGAATATCGCCAATTTACCACTGCAGGGGCTTGTTATATCATGTATATCATACCAAAACATGAAAAATGGCTAAAACACCAAGACAAGAACTACAACAACTACAAGTAAAACTAAGGGTATTGCTCAGTTCATAGCGTGTAAGCTGGAGTTTGGGGAGGGGTAAACCTGAAGCATGGAATCCACTATATATACAAGCGTGGTTTAAATGTTAACTTACAGAAGTAAATAAACTCACCTCTGTGAACAAAAAACGTGGACATAAACTGGTCTCCAGACTGACAGAAGTTTATCCAACTACTGCATATTTACGTGATAAATATGTGATGAAACTCAAAATGAAATTTAACTTACATATTCTGTAGTCTGCTGTTCCAAGTCAAATACTGCAAATATCCGGTCACAAATACATTACAGTAAATATGGGAATTTCTGCATCTAGGAAACTGTCTTTCAAATGAATATTGGAACAATGTAATATTTAGATGTGAAAGTGACATGTTAGGTTACGTAAACATGGACCGTATACTGCATTCTAACCGGTACTGCATCAAACAATGTGACACCTTTAGCACTGGACATTCTGTGTTGAAAAATAATTTTGTCTTTGTAAAATGTTCTGTTTGTTCGGAAGGACGCTTGTTCTTCAACATATAGATTATAAGAAAAGTATAATCTACATTTAAACGTTAATACTAGTTCAACTTTTTGGGGGATTATTTTTTAAGCACAACAAATGAAAGGTGCAACGCCTGTCAGAATGAACGAAATTATTCGTTCCTCTCTCTTTCTAAATAATTTCTATTGAAATAAAAATCATGTGATAAAAAGAGTCTCAAATGTGTAATGATTAAATATTAAATTTATGAAACTCGTTGAATTGTGTCCAGCTTTTGCTCTCCAAGGCTCGCAAAAGCTGGACTTTATTCAAATTGTTTCATAAATTCCATATTAAATCATTAACCATTGAGATCCTCTATTAATCTATTCAGAAGGCCGCAGTGCATATTGCGCACGATAGGGTATTCCCTCGGCCATGATATAATCGCAGGAATTACTAGCCTCACACATACGGCTATCACGAATTTAGCACAATGGGCGTTACGTTTTCGCATTGAATGTATAAAATTGCCAGAAATGATACATTTAGTCTTTTCTTTCATGGCAACAGTGTTCTTTAGTTGTGGCCCTCGTGTGACGTCACGAATCGCTCTCTCATGTTTGGAATTTAGCACTGCTTCGGACAAATAGATAGCAATATGTCGGGCCTGTGTATTGTTTTAAATTATTAAATATCGTACTTAGAGAAAATGAATAAGCAAAGTAACTTTCAATGAATATAATGGAGCAGTAATTAATCCGATTGATAGCTTTACAATTACTTTTCTTGCTGCCGAACAAACTTTAAGCTGGGCTGTTCTATTCTATACGTAGATGTCTTAAACACTCTTTATAAACTTATTCTTTATAAACTTATTCTTGTGATTTAATGTAGAGTAATATTTATCTTTTTGTTGTATTGTACTTTCAACAACTTCGAAAGTTAACCTATCTTTTTCATTTTTTTATAATACAAATACATGATCATAAATAATAGTAATTCTTTTCTACTAAATTCAACCAATGTTAACAGAAAAGACAATAGCATGCGTAGAAATTCTGGGTACGAAACATTCCGGTTACGAAATGAAGTGTGCATCCCACCGATCTCTTCCCCCGCCCGAATTTCAGTCAATACATTATCATTTATTCTCTTTTTAAATGCTTGGTAGAAAATGATATGTCAGCATATAGTCTTTTATGAGTCCAGGCCCTTCAGTCTTTCTATCATTTCTGTAACATTATGACAACTAAATGAAGTATATTGTGCTCTAAACAGGGAAAACATTTCTTTTTATTATAAGATAAAATCACGGTATTTTTCTGATGGGTGTGAGGTGTTGAAGATCAAATCTGAAAGGGTTAGTTTGTTTTAATCTATTGAAAATAGGTACAGTTAAACAGGTTTTATTATAATAACGTACTTCAGTCTTGTAACTCACTTCCAAAACTTTACAACTGAATCGTACAAAAGATCAAATTTATAAAAGCAAGAACGACAATAATAATGATAATAATAATGTGGACTTAGTACAGCGCTCAATCTTTTGAAACTACACCCTTACAATATTAGACAACACATGCAAACATATACATCGACAAGATTACACATAAAAAAACACGATGAAATTACAAAACAAAACCATGCTGGCAATAATCAAGCAAGTAAGCATTATTAAGTCTCTAAGTCTGTTATTGTAGTCGAAATAGGTGCGTTTTGAGACATTCTTGAATGAGATCACAGTGTCCTTGTGTCTAGGATAAATGATCAATTCGTTGCAGAATATGTAAATATGTACAAAGTGTACGTATTCACTACCAAATATGGCGCCGTGGCTAATATATAGACATCTATACACTACTTCTCAACACTTTTCAAAAGAATATATATGCAAGCTATCCTCACAAAATGCACATAAATCTGTGCAAATCATATCAATCTGCCGCCCACAGGACTCACTGAATAACCAATCTGCCACCTACATGACTGATTGCTAATCCAATATGCCACTAACACGGCCCATCGTTAAACCCATCTGCCACCCATATGACTCAAACCAACCTGCTACCAACATGACTCATTGTTAAACTGATCTGCCACCAGCATGACACGTTGTTAAACCAATCTGCCACAAACATGACTCATTGTTAAACCAATCTGCCAACAATATGACACATTGGTTAAACCAAACTGCCACCAGCATGACTCATTGATAAACTAATCTGTCACTAACATGACTCAAACCAACCTGTCACCAATATGACTCATTGATAAACCAATCTGTCACTAACATGACTCAAACCAACCTGCCACCAATACGACTCATTGATAAACCAATCTGCCACCAATATGACACATTGTTAAACCAATCTGCCACCAACATGACTCATTTCATAAAACAATCTGCCACCAACATGACTCATTGATAAATCAGTCTGCCACCAACATGAATCAAATTAACCTCCCGCTAACATGACTCACGGATAAACCAATCTGCCACCTATAGGACACATTGTTAAACCAATATGACACATTGTTAAACCAATCTGCCACCAACATGACACAGCGATAAACCCATCTGCCACCAATATGACACATTGTTAAACCAATCTGCCACCAATATGACACATTGTTAAACCAATCTGCAACCAACATGACACATTGTTAAAACCAATCTGCCACCAACATGACCTATTGTTAAACCAATCTGCCATCAATATGACACATTGTTAAACCAATCTGCAACCAACATGACACATTGTTAAAACCAATCTGCCACCAACATGACTCAAACCAATCTACCACCAACATGACTCATTGTTAAAATAAATCTGCCACCAACATGACTCAAACCAATCTACCACCAACATGACTCACTGATAAAACCAATCTGCCACCAAAATGACACATTGTTAAACTAATGTGACACACCCATGACTCATTGGTGACACCGGAAAAAAATTGTTTAATGTCAGCATCATTATGATAATCATTATTTCATTGCCAATCATTGAATTATATTTATAGATATACCAACCTTTGCATTCTATTAGT
The DNA here is from genome assembly GCA_016617855.1 of Megalonaias nervosa. Taxonomy (NCBI): domain Eukaryota; kingdom Metazoa; phylum Mollusca; class Bivalvia; order Unionida; family Unionidae; genus Megalonaias; species Megalonaias nervosa. The sequence continues at coordinate 12,382 of JAECUM010002241.1, forward strand.
GGGTATACCAACCCCTGCAGTCTATTTATAGATATGCCAACCTTTGCATTCTATTGGTAGGTATTCCAACCCTTGCATTATATTTATAGATTTGCCAGTCACTGCATTCTTTTTATTGGTATGCCAACCTTTGCATTCTAGTTATAGGTAGATCACAATCAAACGAGCATTCTTAGTTTCACTGGAGCCTCTTGCTCAAAAACAAAATTTTCCTGTAAACTTTACTATTTCCTGTGTTCTATGATGTTAAATAAATAATAAGTGAATAAGATTTCATTTATTTTAAAGGCAATGTATTGTCATATTTCAATCTATTAATTTACTTTTACTACATCTGTTTATAAAATAATCCCATGGGAAGATATTCATTTCTATCAAGGTAGTATTCATATCCTGTCCAATTTCACAACGCTTTGAACATCTGAAATAATTTCAATAATTAGTTTCTGTCCTTCATGATGCAGTTTTGCATTATTATTTTGATTCCATATACTGATTAACATTTATGAGGATCTTGACACAATGCTCATCATTTACGACGGCCTTCACTGAGTTCTGTACTTTAATACGAGATGTCAATGATTGGGTTGACAATTGATACGAGATGTCAATGATTGGGTTGACAATTGATACGAAATGTCAATGATTGGGTTGACAATTGATACGAAATGTCAATGATTGGGTTGACAATTGATACGAAATGTCAATGATTGGGTTGACAATTGATACGAAATGTCAATGATTGGGTTGACAATTGATACGAAATGTCAATGATTGGGTTGACAATTGATCTCTTTTTATTTAAAGATTAAGATAAAGAAGTGGCGCGGCTCCAACCGCCCTGATATCCCGGATTCAATGTCCTTGTAAATTTGAAAATAATCTTCCAATACATGCTCTTTGCTCAGTCTAATAAGTTCTGAATATTCTGTTCAACATGGGTTGCAATGTTTTTGACTACGAATACGAATCCAGGAAGCCAAAAGGCTCGAAGTTGCATTTAAACTGCTTATCTTGTTTCTTAATATTCGAATGTTTTGCCATGAATTTTTGCATCTCATTTATTAGTATTTCGCATAATTCATTTGGCAATGTTTGCTCAGTAAGCTAGGCAATATCGTCCTGCCTTTGGGGGTGTGGACTTTCGATAATGTGTTTTCGCGTTTATGAGTAGATCATCAATATATTCATTTAAATCGGGGGCCCCGAGTGGCCAGGTGGTCTAAAGCGCTCAACGTTACGGATCGCTGCCATCTCACCTCTGTCTGCGTGGGTTCGAGTCTCGGGTATGGCCAATGTGGGTGTGTGAGAAAGCTTGCCGGTAGTTTCTCGTGGATCGGTGGTTCTTTCTGGGGTTTTTCCCGGGTTCTTCCTCCACCATTTATACTGGCCGCCATGTATAGCCAATCTTGTGCTGAAAAATGACGTTAAACCCTATAACAACAACAACAACAACATTCATTTAAATCCTTTGATGATATTACAACAGTTTAGACACTTTAAGCGTATCGTAATTATGAATCTACACGCATTTTGTCCTAAAGTTAATATATTAATTACTTACCATTATATTAATATATTAAACCATATGAAAGGTATACGCCTTCAAATCTATAAAAGCAAACTTCTTCGACGATGGAATAGCTAGGGAATGTATGACACATGTAACATACTGAATATGTCACATACTTTATGTTTGTAACTGTAATGACGTGTACCCATAAGTATGGCCAGGAAGTCACATTCACTGGATCGTTTTATATTTACAAAAACTAGGGTTATTATTGCTGACAAAGTGAATATAATGTGTCGTTCAAAAGACGTAATTAGATTTGTTATTACCGAATATATTTCCGAATATTTCACTTTGATCGATATTGAATATTATTTAAATGTCCATGAGCTGCTATTTAGGTACGACCATTCTTGGGACTTTTTGTGTCTTTATTACGATATATTGTATTTACATGGCGTTAGAAATCGTAAATGGATAATTGCAGCATAAGATATAGTTATTGCGCCCTAGGCCCTTTTTGCATCAACTGACTTTCACAAAAATAATCTGAAAATCTGCTCAAACAATTCCCTTAATTTTAAATGAAAATAGAACTCCAAATCGGAGACTGCTGCCCCGCAAGGTAGTGTATATTTAGCACAGTTAGCGTAGCTTCTGTTCTGAGTCGGAATCCATTTCAAATTGCATGCACTGAAGTCTCCCCAACATATATATATATATATATATATATATATATATATATATATATATATATATATATATATATATATGTGTGTGTGTGTGTGTGTGTGTGTGCGTGTGTGTGTGTGTGTAATTTTTATTATGAATTTTTCTAAAGTATATTTTGAAGTGTTCTGTAACGATTTAGATTTATCTCCAGTATGTTTCCAAGTGTTCCGTAACTGATTTAGATTTATTTATAGTATGTTTTGAAGTGTTATGTAACTGACTTAGATTTTTCTTACTGTGAGAAATGTTGAGTACAAACACTTTACCTCGAATGGAAGGTCTTTTTCGTGAAAAAAAAAATGTCATTGTCCGTCGTTCTTTTGGAAGATATATACTACAAATAGTCATTGTGAAGCACGGTTTCAAGCTAATGTAACACACTTCTAATGCAGTGTCAGTGAGTTGTGATGTGTAACCTTCCACATGTGGCGTAGCAACTGCCCAAGCAACCGCTGCAAATGTGCAGTTGGGGTGAGAGATGTTGGCTGTCCAAGTGTGCGCGCAAATTCCAGCTAATAAGTTGTTTTTTATTGATAAGTTTCGTACATTTCTTTGAAATTGTAAATTTCTTTAGATAGAGTTATATATCGGAATAGGAATCAAGAGAAATGACGTGGAAAAATAGATATTTCTTTCCGTTATTATTATAATTGGTCCGTTTACAATCAAGGAGAAATTAAAAACTTTTGCACTTCTAGTCTTGATGAAAATTGTTAAAAGGAGTGCTCTCCTCAAAGAGAATTTATTCAGACAATACTAAGAGAACAAACAGTTCCCGCGTTGCATTACAGGAAATTGGAATACAAACGTTATCCTGAGTCTATTATATAGACTCCTACATTTTCCGCGGATTCAATACACAACACAATCAGAAAACATCATATGGAGTTTCCTCATTAGCTTCATAATAATCAATACACAAATTTGCAAAGTCATTGATTGCCGAGGAACACATATACGGGCGACCGGAGATGCAGGCCAATGTGAATGCATTCTAACACTTGACAATACCATGACAATATGGCCCTCGGTTTTGTCTGTGTATTGCTCTTTTCTGTATTGGACCGTATTTTCATCTATCGCATTATACGATTCGTTTCTCCCTGTTAGCTGATTTGCAAGTTTACAAAAGATGTAGGAGTAACCAATCAATACAATTTCACTCAATACCTCATTTAAAGAAAACTCAGCAGTCGACAAGCAATGATGCAGAATAGCTTCTGAAGCATGAATGCTGAGAGAGAGAGAGAGAGAGAGAGAGAGAGAGAGAGAGAGAGAGAGAGAGAGAGAGAGATAATGTCACTAAACAATGACTTTCTTAATATTTGGTAGCAGGCAAGATTACAGTTTACGGAATTTGTCTTCCTAGATCGTATTTTCATATAGGATTAAAACATCTACAATACCGTATGTATAAATACATACATGAGACATCTACAATACCATATGTATAAATACATACATGAGACATCTGCAATACCGTATGTATAAATACATAGGTTAGGACGTATATAATATACATGACTAATATTAGATTTTCATATCACCGACGTAGAAATCTTCTTGAACAACGTCATCATTTTTTTCTAATCGTCCTGAATGATCACAAAGAAAGTATAACATAACTCCTTCGTGCTGTTATAACCGAAATGCATATATTTGATAGTATTTATACTGTGCTGTATCCCCCCCCCCCACCGCAATATGTTCCGCTAATGCAGTTCACGAAATTTTATCTGATGTTTAGCCATTCTATAATCTATCTATATAACCAAAAACGTCATATGTATGGATATAGTTGTAACATTCTGAATCGCCGAGTAGTCATCTTTGCTGTGCGTAGGTGGGCTCGAATTCTCATTGCCAACATTGTCCTCAACCCCTTACAAATAAAAGAAGAAATAAATAAACAAAAATGGTTTCGAACGTTATATGCCACAAAATAGCGGAAAATGTATACAGCATGAGGATTCTGATGTGGCTGTGCTTGCTGTTGTTGTTGTTTTGTTGAACGGCGACTGTCAGCACATACTAGGCTACACACAGCGGCCATAATATTTGTTAGAGGAAGAACCCGGGAATAACCCGGGAAGAAACACCCACCTACGTGTAGCCACTGGCGAGTTTTCTCTCATATCCACACTGGCGGATTTCGATGCAACATTACAACTAATTTAATGTGTGTTCTACTAAGGCGATTTCCATCCATGCACGATAACGCGCTTATACTCCCTCATAGCTATAAATATTATAATTAGTTTTAACTCTAGTTATTAGTGGAGACGAAACATTGCCTGAGGACACCAAGTGAAACAGAATTCTATTCCGTTTAACATTACATGAAACCTCTAGAAACCAAATCATGAGAAACGGTAGGCAAGCTGTTTTCTCGTGTTAAACATCTGATAGAGTTCTTTTCCAGTTACATTAACCACTGCCGAACCGGTCACGAAGGTCACCATCGTATAAGCAAACCACTGGTAAGCTGTGTAAATATATATTTCGAAAAAGTCATGTACATGACGTGGGCATAGATATAGTTGTGAAGTTTCCACAGGCCAATGTCCATCTTACTGCGAAGATCACAATAGGCGGTCCATGAATTGTATTAGGCAAATAAATGAAGGAAAGAAAATATGCACTTGATTGATATTGTCGTTTTTTTTCTATACAAGAGTAGTGCATATGTATTATTCTGACTACAGTCGTAGCATAATCACGGACCTGTTTTCCTACACGTCCGAATAAAAACATTAATAACACAGTTTGGCCTAAATTAATGCCATATTTACGAAAAAAATCCCATTATTGCCAAAACTTTACATTACTATAAATAAGAAGCAAGACCATCTTGTCGCAATCAATATGCCAGAACTTTACGGAGTCAAATTGAATTTCTTCAACAGATAAATCTTTAAAACTTAAAAATCTTATTGCAATGCTGAGAGGGTTCACTTCTGCAGCAGATATGAACTTCAAAAGGAAATCAAGCGCGGAAAGATTAAGGGAATGAAATTGTTTTCACTTGTCAGTGTTTCTCAGCCTTTCGACAAGCTATGGAGAGTTATTTAATGGAAAAAATTGATTAACACAATATAAATGGGAAAAGACTCATGGTGATAATGAACATGGATATGAATGCAAAGTCTCGCATTTTCCACAGTAGGAAGAACTCAGAGCAATCAACATGCATTCAAAGAGTTGGACAAGGTCAAACAGTTAGACAAGGCGAAAGTCTTTCTCCTGCATTATTTGTCCCGTGTCCAAATGTCATCGAAAATCACTGTTTGTGCTCGAATTGTAATGGCATTACAGTTGATTTACTTACACGGAGATATAGTAAGAAATTAAGAACTATTTGGTTTATTCTATACAGATGGAACTGTTGTCTTTTCAGAAAATAAGAGAGATATGCAAATTAATCTCGACGTATTCTTTAATTACTGCAAAAAGACTAAACGTATTTTTAATGCAAGCAAACCCAAAGTTATTTTTGGGAACTATACAAATAGATAAAATGTGATGTTCAAAATTAGGTAATTTGAAACTTGAAATTATCAGAAACTGCATATATTTAAAATTCGATTCTAGAGAAAGGCGGTAGCTATATTTTTTGGGGTGGGGGATTAAGAATCTAATTAGTCAATCCTACGAAAGCTACGTACCTTCTTATGAAAAGATAATCTTTAATCTGGCTGAAGATTATCAGCTTAAAACTGTTCGAAATGACAATAGTTCCAGTTGTTACATATGCATCTGAGATCTGAGATTTTGAAAGATTAGATAGGATGGAACTGATTCATTTAGGCTTTCTAAAATATGATCTGAAAGATATAAAAGAATCCAACCCAAAATATATGATTTATGATGAGCTTGTATAACCCTTCTTCATTTACAAACATAAAGTAGAATGGTTGGCTTATGGGTAAATTGCATTAATGGTAAACAAACGAAACTATCTTACATCATGTATCTAAGGTTTTTGGAGCATTACATTAATGGTCTGGGCAGAAGTATGGGAAACTGCGTTTGGATTTATTTGAGCTCTTCAAATTTCCCCCAATAAATCCTGGTTAGATACAATCATTTAGGGAAACAAAATTCATGACCAGTTTATACAGACATGGAGTTATCCAGTACTAACTCCTCGACCAAAACATACATAAGGAACTCGTAAACCGGAATTAAAATTAGAACATTAGTTGTTAAATGTCCTATCAAAAAGATATGCGTTAATTATAATAAACTTTCGAACATGTAACCGTTGTTTACAGTAAGGACAATGAGAAAATTTGCCTTAGACACGAAAGACTGTGCACACTTTGCATGCAAAACTGTGTGCGTGATGAATTTAATTATCTTCTTGGATTAAGCTCTTTTAGAGCGCAAAGACAGCAACTACATAAACACATCTATATCAGAACAAATGTACCAAAACCAAAATGTAAAGAATTATTGAGTTCTGAGAAAGTTGGCCATTTAAGAAAACTTGCTAGAATGATTGATGTTATTGCATAACAATTTCTTTAATTTTTCATTATCTTCACTCGATGTTCTTTTAATTTTTATTCAGGAAGGCAAAACTACGACAGGTTCATCATTGTAAAGCAATGAGTTAGCTACAGATAAATTTGCGTTCCATTTATCGTAACGTATATATAGTCTTTCTATTGGTGTCAACATCCATGTTTCTAAGTTTGAACCAGTTTGTATTCCATTATACTATTGACTGATAAATCGCAATTATTATGAAAAACGTTATATCGTCAATGGCTGATTTACACGCATGTAAAGTGAAATATCGTTCATGACTGATGTACACAAATGCAAAGTGAAATGTTAATATTTTACCTCGCATGTTGCACATTGCAACCTGAGTGTAATAAAGAACGCGTTATTGTCATTGTGATTGTTATGGCATATGATGCCTCAAACTGTGCATTCTGTCAAATTAATGACTGTTTTCATATAAAAAATTAGACTTTTATTTTAGTTAACACATTTCTTGCGCGTATTGATGGAGTTAATTTTGTTGGGGGTTGGGGCACTATAGAAATATCTCTAAGTTGTCATTGGGGGTTGGGGCACTATAGAAATATCTCTAAGTTGTCATGTCAGACAGACTTTGTAGTATAATATCTTAAAAGGAAAGATTTCACTGATGTTGAGCTTACTTGTAAGAATTATGGATTCTTTATTTTGATTACTTCTGCGTTCTAAATTGATTTCTGTCGTGGCCTTGGCAAATCTGCAGTCTAGTTAGGTAACAGGCTTTGAACCAAAACCTCGATTATCACTTAATTTCAATTAGCAATCAACAATAATCCATGCCTGATTTATTCATCCTTTGCAGACATGAGTATGATTGTGTTGATAGTTAAAATCGCTACTTAAACGCTGCTATTACTCAATTCAGTTAGTAGTTTTTCCTACAAATGTGCACCGTTGGTCGTACAGTTAAACAGGTATATCGCAGTGCATGTGTAAGAGCATACATTTCCTAAACCAAAAAAGAAAGTAGTTCCAAAAGTGATATTGCTACTGTGACGGTAAAATTTGTATCGCCACATTGACGATACTGTTTTTCTTCATTTGATATATGACAATATTTCATTATGTAATGTACGACTCAAAGGTATATTTAACCGGTCTAAGTGAATCAGTATCAATATTATTAACTATCATTATTGATAATCTGCGATAAAGATCATTCTTCCATTTCTAAATAATCTGCATTCAAAAAGAAAATGATATAAATGTGTCAAAAGAAAATGGAGGAAATCATGTTTTAAGTTATTTCCTGCAATGGCAGACGCCACTCCATTTAATTCATAGTGGCAAAGACTTAGAATTATCGATGTTTGACGTATTGAGAAATGCATTGTCGTGTTCAAATAGCTCCATATCTTTATCTAAATCTTTTACACAATTAAACCATGGCAATAATTACCAAAAATGAATATATAATTCATATAGATGGTAGTATATTTTTGAATGGGTTTTTTTCTTTTGAACTGGGAAAGTATTGGCCACAAAACACTATGCATGTTATAAAATTCTGTATACCACAAGACAGATAAACCAATCAGGAATATGTCTCACATCTATAACAGTCTTCCTAGTTTAATTACCCAATAGTTAATGCAATCTTTGCTTCATTAAAGTTCATTCACCGGTATTAATATTCAGTTTTTCAGTTCTCAGGCAATATTTGCTTACAATTTTCAAGAATGTTGTTCCGCTAACTTTCTTCACGTTTTTGTATTTTAGGAAAACATTAGGCAAGAGGGAAAGTGAACTAAAAGGACACATCAAAATGTTGTATTCTTGACATGTCGGCCTTACATTTAATATTGGAAAATAAAGGATCGATGGCAGTACTATTAGAGAAGCAAAATGCGAAGACTTGTAACGTCTTTTGAAAATATGAATATAGCACCCACATAAAGGATAACAACATCAAAGATGTTTCTTTGTCATGTTGCAGTTCTTTTTTCAGACAAAATTACACATAAGTTTGCTAAGGTATTGTTTATAAGTGTCTTTATATTTAAAACCTCACATGCACTTATTGTTTCTTTTTTCATCTAAGCCTGAAAAACAAACCATTACACAGACACTCTGGACTTTGCTAGAAAGGAAAACTGTAATGAGTCTAAAGATTTATATCAAAATCTTCAAAAGTCCCCATGCTATAATAGCTGAGCTCAGTATCATCCCGGATCATGTCTTGCATTGACGCTAAAATAGCAGATCTCAGCATAACCCCGTAGTGTAATCAGGGCTTGTATCCAAAGATTTTTACTACTTTATGGAGGTTTAGAACAGAACGAAACAGAACAAAACTTCTATTAATAAAAGTAAATCTCAGGCCCCACAGGGGTGTCATCTGGGAATACCACAATCGCTAGTTTTATATGGTGACGTCACTAACCTATAGAGCTTCACATCACATCACTGGCCAACGATTACAATATGGGCAAGACTATGAAATATTTTGGAGAAAAAATAACAAATATTTTAGCACATAAAGATAACATTCGGGTACATAATGTTACGTGTAGGGTCGTACTAAAATAACAAGAGAAAAAAGTGAAGCCAACAAGCTTTGTATATTTTAACAAAATAATTTATTTCCCTAGAAAACAATTGAAAAATTGGAAATAGGACTTACGGTTTGTGAATATAATCCAAAATTTAATCCTAAGATTGAAAAATACAAGTCCTATCACTAAACAGTTCTAATAAAATCCGAGTTCGAATCTCGATGAAATTTCAATATGGAGGCGATGACGTCAGATGAGACCGTTGTATTGATGGTAACAGATCCTCGATTGAATCACAGTTTATGTTTCCGTATAACTCAAGAATAAATTTCCACTGAATTTCTTTCTCCCATAATTTTTATAAAAAAGTACACTTGTTTAGCCGTCTAGAGAATAAATTATTAAATTCCAAAAACAAATGAAAATCAAACTGGCTACGACAATTAGAAACTCCTTGTTCCCTCAAGGTGTTAAGAACGACTCTGACTCGATCTAGTTGAAAATGGTTGTTTTAAGCCTCGATTTTAGGTCACATGGTACTCCACGTGAGAGGCTACGTGATTTACTAATTTGGACATCGCAATAAAATAAAATGCCATTTATCACGTATTCAAGAATAGCCCTATCTAAGTACCAAATTCTCACACCGAAAATATATAAAATAGAAAGGCTGTTTACAATCCAGTTAACATGCGGACCTAAATGACCTTAGAAATAGCCAATCGTTATCATTCGATGTTTTCAAAACTGTGTACCAGAGTGAGCTGAAAATAATGCTTCTGTAATAGGTTTTACTTTTTAAATAAACAGAATTTACTTGAAAAAATATCGAATCCCGTAAAAATAATCATTAAATAAAATGTAATGAAACAAAAATAAATAAGAAAGAATTTTAAAACTAACACACAAGCAATTTAATTAAAAATACGTAACAATAAACTATAGCATTTTAAGACAGAATACAAGAACTGTTCTGGAGTGTACAAATGTTACAAAAAAGAACCAAGAGCACATCATTATGAGGTATAAACAATTTCCGATTATACAATTAGCACAATAAAGTTAACAAGATTTTGGAGACTTTTGCGATTTCTGGTGGCAGATACGGTTATAAGTTTACAATAGAGGCTTTGCGGTAATAGAACGGTTTTAGAAACTTTATTCTTTATGCAAACTAGGGGAAAATGAATAAACAATGGTATTTGTTCCAAAAGTCATTTTTATCACAATGACTACATATTGTTTCCTCAAACAATGTATTGTCCCAACAATTGGTTTCAAAAGGGAGTTTTTGACTAAAGTCCTAATTTTTCTCAATGGTAAATGCAGATTACTATTACAAAATTATGTAAGCAATAAGTAGTTTTCTAAATTCAAATTGTGTCATGACAATGGTAAAATGTACCCTTACAGGATAGAGTTATCGGCGATTGCCATTCCTGTATATAAGGGTCATTTTGTAATAAGGTAGGTATTTTCTCCCAGAAGTTATCATAGTGTTCCTGATGCTATTCATCCATTAGAAGTATTAGCGTTTGTATGGGTCTCGTACAAATTGTTTTATATTTTACCCCATTTACCATCTATGTAGAGATCCAAATTCCCTTCATTCGGGATCTGATAATTATATACATAGGTTTTCTTCCAAACTGGGAATAAAATCTATAACTAGAAGCACTTTTCAGTGTGTCAAGAGGTAAAGATAAATACGAAAAGACAATACATTAAAGAAGTCGATGATAACGTCAGTTCAATATTATGCCATTTCCGACGTGTCTGTGCCAATTATCAAATAAATTGGATCTTCATGACAAGTGTACGGAGATACCATACAGATCGTTGATTAACGCCCACCGGAAACTATTTCCTTTCCTTTCAACATCATAGAAAAAACTATACATTACTTTTTTCCACCGGCTCAATCTCCTGAAAGGATATACTGAGAATATAGAAAATATTTACTAACATGAATTTTTCAGAACCTTAAAGTTAATGCACAACATAGTCCCCTTTGTAAGCCGGAGACGATGGTCTTTTTTCAAAAATTTAAGAAAAATGTTCTATCAATAAATGATGCCGCATATGAATGACTCATTCATATTTGATAGGTGGTTCGTGTAGATATAAGCACGAAAACTACCAAAAACCATATCTAAAGTGTGTTTGTAAGCACGAGACTACCATAAACCACATCTATCGAAAACTGAACTTTGAATAATATCATGCAAACATTCTTTATTTTAGATTGAAGTTACATGTGATTTGACTGAGGTTCCTGTAATTGGACTGGGGATGATTGTAATTGGAGAGCAAACATTTTATATTTGGACTGAGTTTCTTTGTAATTGGACTGCAACATTTGCTATACTGGGCTGCGTTTCCTTGTAAATGGGCTGAGTTGCCTTGTAACTGAACTCCAAAATTCTTTATTTTGTTCTGTGTTTCCTTGTAATTGGTCTGTGTTTCCACGTGCGTGTGTGATTTTGATTTTTGACGTAGCTTTAACAATTTTAGTCATATGGTTAGGATGTCTGCAGTTTGGCAGTTGATATTAATGTCTAGCACTGGGACGAAAACCGCGGACATGTAGCATGATGTCCCACCCAGTCACATTATCCTGACTCCAAGCCGATCAGTCCTAACACTAACCTCTTAATGCTGAGCGCCAACACTCGGCCGGGGTTCGTACTCGCGACCTCTCGTATCCGAGGCGGACGCTCTAACCGAGTTTCCATGTAACTGAAATGCAAAAATTATTTAATTTGTACTGACTTCCCTTGTCTTTGGAATGAGGTTTCTAGTAATTGGACTGAGTTTCCATGCAATTGGACTGAGTTCCGTGTAATTGGACTGTGGTTCCGTGTAATTGGACTGAGCTCCGTGTAATTGGACTGAGCTTTCGTGTAATTGGACTGAGTTCCGTGTAATTGGACTGAGTTTCCATGTAATTGGACTGGGTTCCATGTAATTTGACTGAGTTTGCATGTAATTTGACTGAGTTCCGTGTAATTGGACTGAGGTCCGTGTAATTGGACTGAGTTTCCATTTAACTGGACTGACTTTAGTGTAATTGGACTGAGTTTCCATGTAACTGGACTGCAAACATTATTTTGGGACTGAGTTTCTTCGTAACTGGACTGCAAACATTATTCTGGACCAAGTGTCCTTGTAAATGGACTGAAATCATTCTTTAGTTTGGATTTAGTTTCCATGTAATTGGACTGAGGTTCCATGTAAATTGACTACAAATATTTTTGGACACACTTTTCATGTATTGGGAATGCAAAGTATCCACGACATAGTTGTTTAGAAAGGTTTCGAGAACTTCATTATATTAAAATAGACTATTGTGTGTCCAACAGACACACACACAAACGCACGCACGTATATATATATATATATATATATATATATATATATATATATATATATATGTACATCATATGGCAATAGACTATTTTGTCTCAGATAGATCCATGTAGATGATGGTGCTATGATAATCGAATATTTTGTGTAAAAAAACCACGTGGTTGGTAATAATATATGGTAATAAATTCGTTTGTGCTCAATAGATCCATGTAAATGCTGGTGCTATCTGATAATAGATTATTTGTGTCCAAAAACACATGTGCTTGGTAATACTATATGGTAATAGATTATTTTGTGTACTAATAACTCATGTGGTTGGTAATACTCTATGGTAATAGATTCATTTGTGTCCAATAGATCCATGTGGTTTGTGATACTATATGGTAAGATATTATTTTGTGACCACATAACCCATTTGGTTGGTAATATTATATGGTAATAAACTATTTTGTACCCATTAGATCTATGTAGATGGTGGTGCTATCTGATAATAAATTATTTGTGTCAAAAAAGCATGTGGTTGGTTTTATTATAAGGTAATAGATTAGTTTGTGTCCTATGGACCCAAGTTGTTGGTAATACTATATGGTAATAGATTATTCTGTGTCCAAGAAAAACCAATTGGTTGGTAATATTATATGATAATAGATTATGTGTTGTCCACAAAACTCACGTGGTTGGTGATAATATATGGTAATAGATTATTTGGTGTCCAATAGATCCATGTAGATGATAGTGCTCTCTGATAATAGATCATTTGTGTAAAAAAGAACGTGGTTGGTAATACTATATGGTAATAGGTTATTTTGTGTATACAAACACGTGGTTGGTAATACTATATGGTAATAGATTATATTGTGTTCAATAGATCCATGTTGCTGGTAATACTATATGCTAATATATTATTTTGTGTCCAATAAACCCACGTGATTGGTAATACTATATGGTAATAGATTATTTTGTGTCCAGAAAACCCATGTGGTTAGCAATACTATATGGTAATAGTTTATTGTGAGTCCAATATACTCACGTGGTTGGTAATACTGTATGGTAATAGATTATTTTGTGTTCAATAGATCTATGTAGATGGTGGTGCTAGCTGATAATTGATTATTTATGTCAAAAAACACATGTGCTTGGTAATACTATGTGGTAACAGATTATTTTGTGTACAAATAACCCATGTGGTTGGTAATACTCTTTGGTAATAGATTATTTTGTGTCCAATATATCCATGTTATTGGTAATACTATTTGGAAATATATTACTCTGTGACCACAAAACCCATTTGGTTGGTAATACTATATGGTAATAGATTATTTTGTGTCCAATAAACCCACGTGGTTGGTAATAATATATAGTAATAGGTTATTTTTGTCCGAAATCCCACGTGGTTGGTAATATTGTATGGTAATAGATTATTTTGTGTCCAAAAAACTTTGGTAATACTATATGCTAATAGATTATTTTGTGTCCAATATATCCATGTAGATGGTAATACTATATGATGATGTTATATTTGTCGAACGTGTATATAAGTTCTTATTTATTTCTTTTCGCTTATCACACATAACCCCTTTATTGTAAAATACATTCCAATGGATATTTGTGACTGTTACTCATAAGCCCCTTGCTAAAAGATATATTCCAGTAGATATTTTTTCTTTATTACACATAACCCCCTTACTGTAAAATATATTCCAGTATTTATTTTCCTTATTACACATATCCTCCTTTCTGTATGATACATTCCAATGGAAAATTTTTCTTATTACGCATAACCCCCTTACTATAAAATGCATTAAACTATACATGTTTGCTTATATATATATATATATATATATATATATATATATATATATATATAACTTATATATATATATATATATATATATATATATAAAACACCTTTTATTATAAGATATATTCCACTAGATAGTTTTGCGGGGACGTGAGCTAAAAAAGTTTCAAACTCTGTATAAGTTAAGTTAATAAAGAAGAAAAAAACTAAGAAGTTTCAATTGTTCTTAATAATTTGTTTAAAACAACCAAAGATTATATCTGCTTAGTTTCATTAATTATTTTTTATACCTTATTTACGAATCTTTGAAAGTCTGTCACAGTAGTACATATTAACAATAATAATAATAATAATAATAATAATAATAAGGCAAGGTTTGCAACAAATGTACTAGGTGTGTGGGGTGCAAAACCATTCATTGTTTTCCGATGACATTCAGAGTGGTTTTAAAATACCTGCTATGCCTGTAAGATCGAATGTTAATCGTCTGTCCGCCATGACTGAGTGTACTGTAAGGACGGTAGTTCCAAAGTAATTCAAAAGAAATCACCCTTGAAAAAACATGAAACAGTCTAAACGACACCATTTCCAACGGCAAGATTACGTGCATGCTGCGATGTGGTCGGTAAATATCTGAATCCGTAATGTTTTGTAAACAAATTATGACTAGTGCAATCTTTTTTAATTTGCAAATCTCAAAGTTCTTTTCTCACACACCGATCTCATCTTCTCATCTTAGTAATCATTTTAAAAAAAAAAAAAAAAAAAAAAATCCGCGCTAAATACACAAGAAACCCGATTTATCTCCCTTTGCTATTGTCATCTGAACACGTTCGAAACAATATATGAAAACAGAAAAAAGCTTTCATTTTATTTTACACAAAGAATTTTTACATTTGTAGATAAAGAAATATTGCGCTGTTCATATTTTGTTTGTGGTGGATGCTTTTTTTTTAAAGTAAATGCTATATTTATCTGGAAAACAAATATTAGTAGATAATAGTCTAAGTTTATGGCATTGAAACATTAAATTAGTTATCCAAAGAGAATTAAAAGACAGTTTATTTCAAAACAAAACTATTAAATACGTAACACTCAGTAGTTCAGAGTAACATTAAAACTATTTATCGCAAGAATGACAAGCATGTAAATATTTATTACGTCGTCATCATTATGGATTTAAGGTACGTCTATTTATACATGCTATTGCGTAGAGTGTCCAAACTATTACAGTGCGCACAGTCCCATCGCTGCATTTAAAGGAACTGGAAAACAGACTATAACCTAGACTTCTATATACACGTCAGCATTTTCTTACAATAGAAGTTAAAAGCGTACTATTAGACAATGTCCAATGGAGTTTAGTCATTAACTTCATTAGACATACTACAAAGTCAATAAAGTCACGACGATCAGTCTTCTGTTAACACCATACTATTACATCCATATTATTAGGAAGACAAATACGAACATTAACGAAAGCATCTCGCTGCAGTATTTAAGAAGGAATTTCATTAATGTCTAACATGTTCAAAAACCGGTACAAAATTCAATGCCTTCAATAAAAGTCCTTAAAACGTATGACGTGATAGCAGCAGGGCTTGTACTTCTGCAAAAAGGATCCGAATCTACAAAGGAAGTCAGGTGCATAATGTCGCACCTTATGCAGATACGCAAACCAAAAATGTTCGATTCAGGTTTTGAGAAGAATACACGTAGAGGAATTGCATTGCACTGACTCATGTAAAACAACGTTACATGGTGCTGATTTCATGAAAAACAACATTACATTACATGGTGTTGATTTTCTGTAAAACAACATTACATTACATGGTGCTGATTTCATGTTAAACAGCATTACGTTAGATGGTGATACTTTCCTGTAAAACAACACAAAGTTATATCGTGATGATTTCATGTAAAACAGCACTACGTTACATGGTGCTGATTTCATGTAAAAAAACACAACGTTGCATGGTGCTAATTTCATGTTAAACAACACCACGTTACATGGTGCTGATTTCATGTTAAACAGCATTGCGTTACTTAAACACTTTCTGAGTTGTGCAGTCTTAGAAATCAACGATAAATTTGTACGGCACATAACATACAACATAAAAAGAAGGAAAAACCCCTAAACAAAACAAAAACACACAACCCCTCAAATATGCAAAGATGTATATAACCGGTCTAATTTATTCCATGTCAAATAATGATTATTCTGCATATAATCAATTTCTAACAAAAGGATTCTTAATTTACCTCTACGAATCTCTCTTCGCAATAAGTCACTCTTTAGAAGGCAATTCAAAAAATGGGAAACAACAAAACAACATTCCCAATGACTTTATCGAAGCGACAGACCGATCATATTCCGCAAGCAAGATCGTTATCTCACTATCTTAAAAAGAAATTCTATCAATATTTTATCAATTGTTTTTACATCTTTTATTTTTTTCCACTAACTTGCGCTGTTCCCAGCTTTCAAATAAATGTTCTCTGCCCATTTCAAAACTTCATAATCTTTCCATTACTACCTCATGCTCTAGTTTGTATTATTTGATTGTGCGAAAGTGTATCGCTGCGTAAAAAGATTGTTATTGCAATTTATCTCGCTTGAAGAATAATGAAATATGTTTATTTTTTACAGCTTTAATCATTGCAGTTACTGGAGGTTGAACGACAACGAGAAAAAAAAAAACAAAAAAACAACCCCATAATGAATACAGGGCACCATAGGAAAACATCAGTGATGTAGGACCCGCTGTAAATCGGCTTCTCTTGTTCTTTTTTGGCAATACTGATGTTATGTTAACGAGTTTATCCTGGAGAAACATATAGCAAAATCAACCTGCACTATGTCCATTGTATTCGATACGTATAGTCAAATGGCTTTTAAATAATGTAAAATTTGAGAAACTATTTTAAAGATTTATCTTGTAATATTTGAGGTGAGCAATAGTTGCTTTACTTGCTGCATGGGTTTGATCCTTACTTTGAACAAATTCTAACATTGTAACCTATCTGATTATATTGGTATATTTATGTATACATTTCTTTCAAATAATTATGTATCCAAAACTTACAATGGTGGATTCTTGGATAAGCACTTTTCACTCGATATAAAGGTGTACGTGAGGAAACCTCCCTTCAGATACTACGACGGTCTTGTAGAGAACTGCCTTCATGCAAAGGAAATTCTAACTTCTTACGGTTCTTTTGTTATTGATTTAGACTGTTGCATTTCTATTAATGTTCACTGTATTTTCATGAAATGACTTGAGTTATATCTAGGAAGGATATATTTTTTCAAAATGCACAAATGTCATCCACGCTTGAACAGACAGGCGCACGTACACGTCTCCTTGATGATTATTTTAATTTTATTTCCTTGAACGGTTGGAATTTTTAGAGTATACAATTTGGAGAAATATCGATGTTTGACACACTATGCAGGCATAGGACATTTGTGGCTCTCACATATCTGTCTGTCTGTCTGTCTCGTTTCATTTGGTGCATGGGTATGTATATGCTTGAATGAATGTGTGTTCGCATACGTATATTACATAAACATACTTCTGGTTAAAAACGAGTATATAATGGTGCTAAGATAGAAAGAGTGGCTGATAGATAAAGACAACAAATATAAATATTTGTGAGTATCTATTTATTATTGACTTGAAGAGCATGTTCTTACAGTCTCTTTTTAAAATCATACCGTCTGCAATTTTACATCCGGTCACGTGGATCAATATTGATTAAAAGGCGAACCAAAGTAATAGGACGGAATCTGTGAAATAATTGGATCTTTTAAACTTACATATTTGATGCAAGGAAAGTTAAACAGAATTAAACTAATTTTAAGAAGGCTGTTCCAGAGGAATTTGCTGGTGGCAATCAGAAATGTTGTCTAAAGACCACAGCAAATTTGAAAGTTATTACAACGTGTCTGCATAAGCAAAGAAGACTCATGCTCAAAGTTATTGCATGCACCGTCCGATACTTGATGTTTCAAATTTTGAGAAAACCAGAGAGGAATGTAAATAATTAAATATTAGGCTGAATGAATGCATGGCTATATTTGACTGGACATAGCAAGAAAAAATATGTGTATGAGGAAATACTTTTTTGATTGTTTAAAGATGGGAGAACCCCTCCCCTCCCACCAAAAAGAAAATTGAACAAACAAAAAAAAAACGTCATTGGGCATGTTAATTGATCTGAATATTGTGCGATATTTGCACCCAAATATGAATAAATATTCCATCTGCATTAATTACAATACTTTATGATAGCTAATGTAATTATTGCTTTGTTAAGTTCCTCTGAATACATTAATATACTGTGTTCCATTTTAAAAGAAAAGAAAAAACTTGTCTGGTTTAAAATATTCAACATTACAGATCAGCTGACGTACTGAACACGTGTTATAATTTTCTTATCGAACTCGAGTTATAACTTTCTTAACTCGTATTACAAACGAACTATTAGCCTTGTGGAAATAACTGAGAAAGAAGGATATATCAACGTATGAAAAATACAAATTGTTGAGATGGTTTTCGTTAACGTTATGCAGCCATAAATGTGCAATAAATGTTTAAAATCGGAGAGCAAAGTGAAAATATCCTACAAATGTATCTGAAATTATGGATAATGAATCTGTATTATCTAATATGGACAGCGTATTTAATTTAATTATCTGATATCATTTAAGTATGGACAGTAAATATTATTTAATTATCTGATATATTGTAAGTATGGACAAAGAATCTAATTATCTGATGTAATGTCTATAATTATTCTCCTAGTATGAACAAAATATGTTAGACATATATAATTTATTCATTGGTTTAACCATTATGATCTGTTGTATAGTTAAGACTACTTCCTATAGTTCACTAATACAAAGAAACAGTTTTCAAGTTTGCTTCCCGTAATACCCATCTCCTTCGTATTTCTCGTCAACCATCGTGCTTATTACACTTAAAGTGAATATATATATATATATATATATATATATATATATATATATATATATATATATATATAGATAGATAGATAGATAGATAGATAGATAGATAGATAGATATGACTAATTTTATCATTGCACTAAGAAATTACCATACTTGAAACGCGTTTGTTTTCTAAACATTCCAATTGCTCATGTTTTCAGACAAATAGGTTGCATCAATTTGCCATTAGTGATGAAATCCCTATCTGCCTTTCACGTAATATTAAAAAGATGCATCAAATGGATGGTTGGCGATAGTAATAGGGAAGAATACGAAGACTTATTACGTCATTTGAACATGTGCATGCACAAAAGTCTCACATTGAAATAGGATTGCTGTCTTTATGCATTTTCGTTAGCTTCATAATGATAAAGTTGCTCCACAAGATTGATTATATGTGTCTTTGGTATTTTTAACACCACTTTTTAGTTCTCTTTTTAAGCCAGAAATATTCCACACAGAATAACTAGACCTCCTCGATAATTAAGTAGAAGTATTTTTCTATCATAAAACTGAAACATCACAAACACATAGATGATCCCAAAAAATCTGAGATTCTATTTATTCTTCCATCTGTAGAGTTCTGTAATCGTCGTGTAGATCGATAATTTGTCATGTTAAATAAATGCAGCTTATCCAAATGACATAGCAACAACGAAAAGACTATATATGCAAGATGTGGCGAAGGCAATGTTTTAATTCTGACATTAGTGCTATTTTTGTTTCATAAAAAGTTTACAGAGTTAATTCAGTCAGTTATTGGCTAATGCTTAATGGAAGCCGTTTCCTTTCCATTGAATATCAGTGAAATATTACGCATTTGGTCATTTGCCAATCCATTGTCCTGAAAATACAGCGATAATGCAGACTTGTTATGCACTTGATGTACTCAAAACCTTAATAGTCATTGTACAGAGCAAAGATGGTACCATCGTTTTCAACAAAAGTTGGAACAAGATTCTATACATAAATCATGTTATTTGTTCGTGACTCGTAAATATTTGAATCGTGATATTTGTGTATGACTCGTACAGATTTTACTCACAATATTTGTGAGTAAATCGTACAGATTTGAGTCAACTCGTACAGATTTGAAAGGGGGAACGTGTTGTTATAAAAACTAAACCTATCCTTAACCGTCTAACTGAAAAGGAACTTAAAATAAGGTGGAACAGAAACTGACTAATTCCGATCATTAATGGGAGGTCCTTTACGTCCTTGGTGAAGATTAATTACGTCATCACTCTTCAAGTTCATATCGGCCAATCGACTGGATATTTCTGAGAACGTCTAGCCTGCAATATAAACGAGTTCCATATTTAACATTTGATAACATTTCAAATACACATACCTACATTATATGGGTTAGAGACTAAAAACGTGATTGTCACAAACATGCCATAATCAGTAGCTTCAACGATTGAATATCCTTCTCCAGGAAGTAGATATGCAAACAATCAACTGCCGATCCGTACCGGAGGAAAATGAGCCACTGGAAACAATCTGATGTAGGTAGACATTTTCAAGAATTTTAATTTCTAATTTAAAAGTGAAAACTGACAATGAACTTAAATTATATTCCAAGCATGTCATGCTCATTTATACTACACTAAGTTTATTTGCAAAGGCATCCTTGATATGGTTCTTAAGAACGGTTTTTACCTACCCTAATAAAGTTCCCATCTTAATAAAAGATAACAAAAGCTGGGATAGTTTTACTCTCTAACGATTTCAAGGGACAAATTCACAGTCCCAAAAGAACCCCTCTTGTTGCTTGTATCATTTTGACTAAGCCAATTTAAACGATAAAAGCCATGGACGCCCTGAGATTCAGAATAGGGTCAAAACACTTTTGAACATGTCGCAAGATGCGATCGTGGCAACAACTTACGTGGTTCAATGGCTGGTGCGCTGGACTCTTGACAAGAATAGATGCGGATTCTAAAAATAAGTCAACCCGGTCAGATAATCATTGTGGGTGTCCCTAGGCAAGGTACTTTATTCCAATTGTCCCAGTGCCAAACCAGACCAAGGGAAACATGGTCCCATGCACATATTGACGATAAAGGGTGATTGTTACATATGTCTAGTATATACCTAGCTTGTCTCTAATACATTTTAACCTTGTTACTTGCAGATAATTAATTAATTTTAAGTTGCATTTCAACAGAACAGTTTGTAATGAAATCAGGTCAAGAAGTATCCCTCTTCATTTTTAAGTGGGTAAGTAAAGAGACACACACTCACAAACAGAACGTTCCAGTCTCCTTAATCGCTGGAATAAAACGAGCCAAAGACATATATACTTTCCTTGATTTTTTTTTAAGAATGTTTTAATCATCTATTTATGACTGGCTTGATCAGTTGTACTCCTATACTTACGGAGAATTTGTACAGATCAAATTATATATCATATATTCAATGTTTTTTCTTCTACATGTATTCAATGTGTGAACTGGGCAGTATTTTCCCACAGTGCATTGCGTTATACTACACCACACTACAAAGTTAGCAGTAACATGCAAATGAATACTGAATGAATTATTTGTAAAATGTATATTTCCAGGAACGAAATTAAACACTTTTTAACAAATGATATATTGCAAATAGTTACTATTTCAATAAATAAATATTTGTTGTCGATGCTACAATTCGAAATAATCCACTGTAGCGACAGTGATGATGTAGGAATATTACGTCATAATAGCGTTATTGCTGGTGACAGTTGCTGGTCTGAAAAGAGGTATTTATAAGTATAGGTTACTGCATTTGTATGGGAGAATATGAACGAGTTTGGGAGTGCAGTATATCCATCCGACGAAACGAGTTCATATTTTCCCATACAAATACAGTAACCTTTTTATTATATGCTCATTTTCTTATTCTACCTAAGGCTTAATTATATAAACAAAAATACACTACAAGAAACAAAGTAACTGAATGTATGCCGTATTCCAAACTAAATAAACAAGCGCAGATTCATCATTACACAACAACATTATTAATGAGCACATAACTCCGCCCAGATAAATTTGAACTTAGTCGCGCGCTAGACATAACTTTCGAAAGAAAATGGCCTTTTGGTCTAATTAAAATTGAAATTTGGAGTCATATTGTGAATGAATGCGCATTGCAACAACTTTTCTATTTGATCTGGAATGAATAGATTTTGGTATTTTAGTCGATTCTACGAAATTTCGTGATTATGGACTGGATTTATCTGTGCCAATTTTACATGAAATACATCGGATTGAGGGAGAAGCGTGTTGACATCTGCAAGTGTGTTTCTGTTCTGTCATTGAATGTTTGGATCATAATGTGGGGAAAATATGAAGTCTTTCAATTGCAATTATCAAAAAGACGCTATGGAATGTAATGTTTATTTCATTTTGAGTGCAGTTAGGAGTATGTAATTGCACTTGGAATGTAGTCGAAATTACAGTACAATTTCGAAATGTGTAATCAAGCATGAGAACCCATGACATGGCTCATGTAATTCGGATCTGCAGAACTAAGAAAGTACATTTTGAGGAAATGTAGGATGTAAAACTGTAAGTATATTTTTTGCCATTCTTAGTACCAGCTAAAGAAGACAGTTTATGCCTTGTCACTTGCATGTTCTTTGTAAGGACCCTGTCTGGCGTCTATAGCTAGCCTAAATCCGAAACATTGTATCAAAAAAGTTAATGCGGAATGTGCCAAAGCAGCTGGTATGTGGCAGTCCACGAAACATCTGCTTTAGTTCATTCAGAAACAATTTTAATCAACCAAAATGTAAAGCGTCTACTACGAGAGCGTACATGATTTGTTTACAAAGTAGTTCCTAATGCACTATTAGGCACACGTGAGTTCAATATGATTTTGCTCGTGAGTTCAGTATCGGAAAATATTGCACGATTCTGACAATGTAAAGTTAACGGAGAAAAAATTGAGTATATAATAATAAATACGTCGTCACACGTGAACAGAAAATATGGACTTTTTGAGCAATACTGCACTCCTGGCGTTATGCAATATCGTTCAGAAAAATAATCGTTCATATTTTCCAATTCAAATGAATTGTCATGTATATACCGTAGTACCCTTTAGCAAGAGCATGTTTTCCACGTACATTCTCTATGCGCTAAGTAATTAATAAAACAATCCAACTTTATCTTCAGATCCATTTTTAAATAACAAATTTGTAAGAGGGTCGTCGAATTAAGATGTTTGGTGAAAGGTAAAGAAGTTAAATAATTTCTTATGACTGTTTAACATTTTGAAATCGATTTAAATAATAAACTCTCTTTCAAAAATTACTGAATTCATCCTCAAGAAACTTGTTCCAAGATTTTACTTTCCCTTCTTCTGAAAGATCAAATAATTCACAGTAAATAATATATCTTTTCGGTTCAATTGATACCTGAGCAGAACTGGGTGAGATGTATCCTTAGCGAATAATACAAATACTAGATAAGTCCGTCATATCGCATTATATTTTTGTCACGATTGGTATAAAAAGGCAGTTGCATTCAATTCACATAGTATTTATTCATGACAAGCGTAAATAGGCAGTCACGCTTAATTCCCGTTAGATTTATTCATGACAGGCATAAATAGGCAGTCACGCTTAATTCCCGTTATATTTATACATGACAGGCGTGAATAGGCAGTCACGCTTAATTCCTGTTAGATTTCTTATGATACGCTTAAATGGGTTCTTACATTCCATTTTCTATGAAACTTTTCATGATAGGCTAAACTAGGCATTCACACTCCATGTTTATAATAATTATTCATGACAGGCGAAAATAGGCAGTTACACTCAGTTCCCATCATATATGTGCACGATAAGCTGTTGCACCCAAATTCCAAGAAATGTATTCATTATCTCCCTGATTAGTCTGTTATCGTCAATTCTCATCAAATATATTCACGATATCCCTAATTAGGCTGTTACACTCAAATTCCAATAAATGTATTTACGATCTCCGTAATTAGACTGTTATACTCAAATCCCAATAAATATATTCATGTTCTCCCTAATTAGGCTGTTACACTCAAGTCCCAATAAATATATTCATGTTCTCCCTAATAAGGCTGTTACACTCAAGTCCCAAAAAATATATTCATGTTCTCTCTAATTAGGCTGTTACACACAAGTCTCAAGAAATTTATTCCCGATGTCCCTAATTAGACTGTTATAATCAAATCCCAAGAAATGTAATCAGGATTTCCCTAATTAGGCTGTTACACTCAATTCCCATGTAATGTATTTATGATCTCCCTAATTAGGCTGTTACACTCAATTCCCATGTAATGTATTCATGATCTCCCTAATTAGGTTTCTACACTCAGTTCCGATGTAATGCATTTATAATCTCCCTAATTAAGCTGTTACACTCAATTCCCATGTAATGTATTCATAATCTACATAATTAGGCTGTTATACTCAATTCCCATGTAATGTATTCATGATCTCCCTAATTAGGCTGCTACACTCAATTCTCATGTAATGTATTCATAATCTCCCTAATTAGGCTGTTACACTCAATACCCATGTAATGTATTCATGATCTCCCTAATTTGTCTGTTTGTTCTTTCTTAACGACGAAGAAAACTCCTACTAACAACACACTGTACAAACCACTTTCAACACATTGGTAGGTATTTGTTTTAATGTATCACATAATGTTATTTCTATTTGAACATGTGTATTTGTACATTCATACAAGAACGAAATGACATTGAAATATGCGTTTCTTACTGCTAAAGTGCTTTGAAAAAACATTGTTTCTGTTCGTTCACAACATATTTCCATGCAATCAAAGACTGGAGTACTGCTCGTTGCTCATATTTTCATAATAAAGACGCCATTCTTAATAAAAAAATTAGTTAATATTGTTTGTTTTTTATTTTGTTTTGTTATTTTTTTTTTTTTGTCTTTAAAACCAGGACAAAAAGTGAATCTTGCTCTAGTTTAGCTTGTTAGACCGGACCCTGATATGAGTATTATTTTTTTAAATATCTTTCTAATTACATTACTGTCACTATTGAGGACGACGCTATAGTCCTATCTGTAGAGCAGAGCAAACTAAAGGCGATGAAAAGTTAGTCTAACATCCACAGTAATAATTCTGACACTAGTCAATAACTTTACACTTTTCTAATTCTGAATTCCTTTCAATTATTTGTTTCGTTACTGAACATGAATATCATAAATTGTTGTTAAAACCAAAACACAATAAGTAGCAATCCAAAAGTCCCGAGTGTCTCATCGGAAAACGTTTCGACAGATGCTTCGACCCATACGCAAATGTTTGTAAGCATTCCATTCTATGGCATGTTTGACCCTTTTCCGACCCGTTTTTATTTCCGTTGTCGTTTATGCGAGTTAAACAATGAGAGACGAAATGTAAAGGTCAACGATATCAGGTAGGGAAAATGTAGTAAACCTACATATTATTTAATACACATATGTTGTTTCTAGCCTAGATCATCTTGCCTGCCATGTATATATTACGATGTTATACAGTTATTAAATGCATACATGACTGATGGTATCAACGTTTCAGTATAATAAAGTTTAAAACAAAATAAAAAGCACGCATGACGCTCACATGGTGGGTATAACTTATTTGCAATTGTGAGAGGAAAGATGTAAGTTATTTAGGACGTAAAAGTGAGGATATTACACAGTTTGACGTAATAAAGTTAGAATGAGGAGATTACACAGTTTGACCTAATAAAGTCAAATTGAGGAGCTTACACAGTTCGACCTAATAAAGTTAAGGGAAGCGACGAGATTACGCAGTTTGACCAAATAAAGTTAGAGTGAGGAGATTACACAGTTTGACCAAATAAAGTTAGAGTCAGGAGATCACACAGTTTGACCAAGTAAAGTCAGAGTCAGGAGATTACACAGTTTGACCTAATAAAGTTAGAGTGAGGAGATCGCACAGTTTGACCAAATAAAGTTAAGAGTCAGGAGATCACATAGTTTGACCTAATAAAGTTAGAGTGAGGAGATTACACAGTCTGACCTAATAAAGTTTGAGTCAGGAGATTATAGTTTGACCTAATAAATTTAGAGTGAGGAGATTACACAGTTTGAAATAAAATATGAGTGAAGAGATTACACAGTTCGACCTAATGAACTTAAGGAAATGAGGGGACTACAGTTTGAATTAATAACGTTAAGGGGAGTAAAGAGATTACAAATTTTGACCTAATAAAGTTAAGGGAAGAAGAGAGATTACACGGTTTAACAAAATACAGTTGAGGAACATAAGGAGAATACACAGCTGGACCTAATAAAATTAACAAGAGTGAGGACATTAAACAGTTGGACCTAATAAAGTTAAGGGGATTGAGGAAATTACACAAGTTTGAAATAACAATGTTAAGGGGAATGAAAAGATTATACAGTTCGATCTAATGAAGTTAAGGAGAGTTAGGACATTACATAGTTTGACCTAACCAACGTAAGGAAAGTGAGGAGACTACACAGTTTGATCTAACAAAGTTAAGGGAAGAGGTTGCCATTACACAGTTTTACCTAATAAAGTTAAGGGAAGGGAAGACATTACACAGTTTGGCCTAATAAAGTTAAGGGAAAAGGTGAAATTACAGTTTTACCCAATAAAGTTAAGAGGATTGAAGGACTAAACCATTTGACCTAATAAAGTTAACGGGATTGAAGGATTACACTGACATAATAAAGTTAAGGGGATGGAAGGATTAAACAGTCTGACATAATAAAGTTAAGGGGATTGAAGGATTACACAGTCTGACATAATAAAGTTAACGGGATTGAAGGATTACACAGTCTGACATAATAAAGTTAACGGGATTGAAGGATTACACAGTCTGGCATAATAAAGTTAACGGGATTGAAGGATTACACAGTTTGACCTAATAAAGTTAGGGGGAGCGAGTGGATTACACAGACTTACCTATGAAGTTAAGGAAAGTGAAACTATTACACAGTGTGACCTAATAAAGTTAAGGGAGTAATATTTAAATATTTGCTATCTGAAGAACTCTTTGCAGATTTTTCAGTATCACGTGACACATGATAAATATTTCCTAGCAATACCTAAGTGTTGATGATTTTTAAATCTTACTTTCTTCAGTTTAAGGAATGTTAGTACTGAGGTAGTTCTTACTGGGTTGTGTTGTACCTATTTGTCCATTCATGTAATATGACCCACCGGGATGCATGGTAACTGATTGTCCGTACATGTAATATTCCCCTTTTGATTGTGTGGTAACCGATTGTCCATTGATGTAACATTCCAAACTGGGTTGTGAGGTACTTCCATGTCTATTAATGTAATATTCCCAATTGGGTTGTGAGGTAACACATTGTCCATTCATCTAATATTCTTCATTGGGTTGTGTGGCACCTAACTGCTTTATTATACAATATTCCCCATTGTATTGTTCGGTACCTAATTGTCCTTTGCTGTAATATTCTCCATTTGTTTGTGTGGTACCTATTTACTTTTTGATGTAATATTCCCCATTTGGCTGTGTGGTACCTAATTTCCCTTTCATTTAATATCTCCCATTGTGTTGTTTGGTGTGGTACCTAAATGTCCTTTCATATTATATTCTTCATTCGGTCGTGTGGAACCTATTTGTCCTTTGATGTAATATTTTCCATTTGGTTGTGTGGCACGTATTTGTTTTACGATGTAATATTCCCCACTGGATTGTGTGGAACCTAGTTGTCCTTTCATGTAATGAGCCTTTCTCTAATTTTCTTCTTGTTTGAAGTTTGTAACCATATAATATGTTACTCTGGCTCTTAACAGTACGGTGTACACAATTAACTAACAATACGATGTACACAGTTTAACAATACGATGTACACAGTTAACTAACAATACGATGTACACAGTTAACTAACAATACGATGTACACAGTTAACTAACAATACGATGTACACAGTTAACTAACAATACGATGTACACAGTTAACTAACAATACGATGTACACAGTTAACTAACAATACGATGTACACAGTTAACTAACTATACGATGTACACAGTTAACTAACAATACGATGTACACAGTTAACTAACAATACGATGTACACAGTTAACTAACTATACGATGTACACAGTCAACTAACAATACGATATAAACAGTTAACTAACAATACGATGTACACAGTTAACTAACAATACGGTGTACACAGATCTGAGTTAACTAACAATACGGTGTACACAGTTAACTAACAATACGGTGTGCACAGTTAACTAACAATACTGTATACACAGTTAACTAACAATACGGTGTACACAGATCTGAGTTAACTAAGAATACGATGAACACAGTTAACTAACAATACGGTGTACACAGTTAACTAACAATACGGTGTACACAGACCTGAGTTAACTAAGAATACGGTGTATACAGATCTGAGTTAACTAAGAATACGGTGTACACAGATCTGAGTTAACTAAAATTACTATGTACACATGGCTTATTTAATTAAGAATAAGATGTATAGACATCTGCGTTAACTATTTCTTAACATGTATTCATCGCTGAAAGTTCTACTGAGACTGTTGACGTGCAATATCTTTGCCAGAGAAATATAGGAATTTAATTTGAACTCATGATCACTAGAGGTGTAAGAGTCCCAACAACACAGAACACGTTAATTATAAATTGTAAATAATTAAAGAATCCCAACATCACAGTACACCTTAATTATGAATTGTAAACAATTAAAGAGGCACAAGCCTGCCATATACCGGGCATTGAAGGCAAATGTGATATAGCAGTGCAATTGCAACATACCTCTCTCAAATGCAATGAATAATATGTTAATACAATATGTGAGCCCGTTTCTCTTGCATGAAGTGGTATGCACTTTAATAAAATAAAGGAATAATGAAACTGGTTGCGTTACCAGTATAATATAAGCTACAATTTCAGTAACAAACTACAAGAAAAACAAAAGCACAACTTCAGACAAATCACAGGAAAATTAATCAAAAAGGGAATGCAAGACTCAAATAAAGGATAATACATCTTGCAATGGTATTTGCCCAGCGCAGTCTATTTGTTTAGACATGCGACATCAATATTATTCGCGTTGTGCTCGGATTCCATTAAAACATTTATTGTCGGTTGTTTGTTAGCAAAACATAGTTTATTTAATGATTTGTTTCGTAATCCTCTTTTTCGCAGGCAAAAAATATAAGTTTATCTTCCTTATTTAAGGTGAAATTCCCCCCCCCCCCCGAATTCGGCTCTTTAGTGAAGTACATCATCCCATAGTTCAACATGCAATCAAGAAACCTCGAATGAATTAACATGGATTTGGGTCAAGTATGCCACCCCATGATGTATGTGACAGTCATTTCGTTCAAATATGCTATTCTTAATAATTTCATTTTGAGAATTAATAGAAGTAAATTATCGGACACATGACGATCTCACGTTAATACAAATTTGCGTAGAACGTATGTACTGCTAGGAACGATTTTAGTTGTGGAAGGAGCTTATTTAAGAATGTCATCTTCTTGTAATCGAACTGATATCACACCCCGACCGTTGACATTTGGTCTATTATGATGTCATGACCATGGTCTGTACATGCTTTTTAATATTATCAATATCATCGCATGGTTCATACATGCCTTTTAATATTATGATATCATGGCCATGGTCCATACAAGCTTTTAAATATTATCGTATCATCGCATGACTCATGCATGTTTTCCAATCTCTATGGTTGGACCATGATACTCATTCGATGAGCGCAAAGATAAGGGGTTTTCCACAATTAGTACCACACAAAAGATAAATGTGGTACAATGTGGTGCAGAAACTGCCACGCAAAAGTGAAATGCGGTACGAATGCTACCACGCAAAAGAGAAATACGGTACATATGCTATGTAAGAAAGTAGGTTTAACAATTCACTCTTATTTAAAATCAAGATCAAACGAGGAATGTGCTCATTTGCGAAGTCTGTTGAATTAGGTCCTTGTGGATTATGAAAAATAATTGAATTTTCAACAAAAAATTCGCTTTGCTCATCTACTGATATACATTCTTCCTCCCTCCTCTGTGTGTGTGTGTGTGTGTGTGTGTATATATATATATATATATATATATATATATATATAGAGAGAGAGAGAGAGAGAGAGAGAGAGAGAGAGAGAGAGAGATAACAATTACGCCCATATATATCTACAAAAATTTTCCTTTGACAATTATGACAAAAGAAAGTCTTCTCGATTAAAGAGATTTATAACATAGTTAGTGAAAACATAATTGACAATCGATTTCTTGTTGGGTTTTTTAAATTTATTTATTTACTTATTCTACATCTTCATGCTGATATCCGTAAACAACTGGCTCATATTGTTTGACTGAAATGCATGACTTATCAATGTATTAGTAATTATAAGCCCTATAGGTGCAATCATGTACAAAATGATTTAAAAACCACGTCTGTGTCTTGAAACATTTGGTGCCAGCATTTCAACTAAAGTGAAACATTTTTCTGAGAAGTTTCAAGTTATTTTGGAAGAAGCCTTGCATAATTTAACCACTGTTGCCTCTAGCTTTTCTTAGATGTGTTCAGTGTATTAAAATACACTTGGCTCCCAGCTATGACCTGATGGAGTTTGTACAATATTTGGCTATCATGTAGCCCGTTAGGAACAATTTCGTAGCATGACAACTCTCAAAACAATTTGTAATCATGTTATCCACTTACACTGGTTTCAGCCTAAGCTAATATTGCGCTGAAAGATTTAATCAAGGACTAATTTCAAGATTTATTATTGGGAAAGATAATTCACGACAAATTATTGCTGATAACCATTGGTAATACGCAAATGTGTCTTTAAGCAGGAAAGGCAAAATTAGTTCTGACATAAAATTGCATATCTTGAAAGATTTCCCATTTATATGAACTGTTTTCCATATATTTCTTTAAAATGAACAGTAGGTTCTGGAGCTTTCTAATTTAGAAGCTGCTGAACTACTTACGTTCGGTGGGTGCATGCATGACCAAACTATATGGGTAGCTATATTAGGGAACAGTTGGGTAATACAGTTGCTACTCCAAAGGATAACATCATTACTGAACAATTGGGTGAAAAGGCTGCTAGTTTAAAGGATGCTGCTATAGCAAACAATTGGGCAAGACGGTTTATAGTTTAAAGGGGTGGGGTTAACTAAATTAATAAACAGTTGAATAAGATAGTTGATACTTTGAGGGCGGTAGATACACTAACTGGGTCAAACAGTTGATAGTTTAAGGGAATAGAGACATTAAAAACACTTTGGCAAGACAGCTGGTAGGTGAAGGCAGATGTTGTATAGGTAGACAGTGATATAACATTTACTGGTTATGATGACAGTTTAAGGGGTAAAAGGTAGATAGATATAGATTTTTCACGATACGTACATACCGATTTTTCCATATCAATTATGCTCAATTACGTCTCTAATACCACAGAGTTTGTGATAGTTTAAACCGTATCTACTTGTATGGAAGTAGACTGCTCATTAAGCTATTGCATGATGTGTGTTAAATAAGCTGTATTTCGAAGTCGACCACGTTTAGGTCGAAATTTGATGGATGGTTATGCGATAGTGCAAAAGTTACTATGCCAGATGTGGCTCAAATAGATAGCGGAAACGACTGATTGGCGTACCTATGAGTAAAAGAGGAAAGCAAACAAAACAAAACAATTCATCCCCCACAAGTAAGCAAAGCCTCGTTTTTGTTCGTTATGTTTTCAACGCTCTCATACTCAGTCATGATTGTGTTTATCACTTAATTTTGTTTTTGTTCTTTAATCTCGTGATTCAACAGATCAGCGGAAGCTCTGACGCCATTTTAGTTTTATTAGGCGCTTTCGTTCTCAATCTACACCATGAAAGCTTGATACCCCCTAACCAAAATGATTATCTTTGTTGCTGTAGTAACATTGGCAAGATATTTCTAAATAAACACAGCTGGAAGAAGAAAATGTCTCTTTTAATTGTTTGATTATCGGCTCTATCATGCCCTTTCATAACTGTGTCACATTTTTCTCTAGTTTCGTTTGCTCAGAATACTGCTGACTACTACACTAATATGTTGATTAATACATTAATACTGTTGACAAATACAATATGACTGTTAATAAATACACTAATACTGTCGACTACTACTCTGATACTGTTTACTGATACACTAATACTGTCGACTAATACACTGATACTGTTGATTAATACACTAATACTGTTGGCTAATACACTCATGCTGTTGATCAATGCACTCATACTATTCACTAATACGCTCATAATGTTGACTAATACACTTCGATTGAAAGCTCTTAGTCTTAGCTATTTTTATTTGACTAGTTTTTCTCTCAGTCCCTATATTTTGGAAAGGACTCCTATTTCACGCTAACGCCAGTCCAAAAAATACAAGTAGTACTTTATCGACATGCAAGGTGTTGACAATGTACTCTTTATATACGCACAGGTCGAGAAGTGTATGACAGTTGTATTGTTTAAATACACACAGGTCGAGAAGTGTATGACAGTTGTATTGTTTAAATAAGCATAGCTTCGGGACGTGTGTCGAGATTTTCAATTTCATTTAGTAACAAGCTTTAAATAATCTATCCTATGTTGTGTATAATCACTTCAGAAACAGACGCTCTAAGGCATTGTACTGTATTATTTTTTTCTCGCCGTCTTTATCCTTAAATATTAGGATCAGCTTGCTTGTCTGATATATTAAATTTCACGCAAGCCCCATTAGCTTCCTTTTCTTCCATGGTGAAAACTAAATCTTGAAATGAAACCATCTGTTTGCTTAGTGCCTAATATTTTGTTGTTGCTTTTGTCGTGTGAATGATTGGTTTAAATAGTACAGATAAATTATTGGTGAAAATATATCACTTAATTCTGTGTGAATTTGTTTTTAAAATCCTAAAGTTAAGAATCGAGCACTGAATCTTCTTAAAATATCTTGAATGAATAACACTTTGAAATGAAGCTGTATTAGAACACATTGATTTGAATTAGCTTATTTATTTTTGTATCATTGATATGGCTTATCAACATGCATGCATTCTGAATGATACGGACAACAACTTTATCATTGTTATGGCATATCAACATGTATGCATTCCAGTTCATACGGACTACATCTGCGTATAGTCGACATGCATTTATTATATATGCAGTTTTAGAATCCATAAAAAAAAAAAAAATTTCTGGACTTTTTTGTGACAACGTTGGTCACGTTTATTGTTTGAAAATGAATACAACTTACCCCGAATCGTCATATCTTTCTTGAGATGTGAAAGGTAAATCCCGTTTTCCATATCTAAATGGCAGACGGGCGGGAGAACGGGTTCGATAACCGTCTGGTGTTCTTTTACCCCATTCCAATTTGTCTGTGTTGGAGCACACGCAATATACTGGTTTTCTGTATTTCTGCACCATGCATTCAACAAAACAGTTTCTGCGTGAGAAATCCGCCATGACAATTTCCGTAAGCATGGCAATGGCAAGTCCACAGAGAAAGCACAGTGATAATGTTCTCATTTTCAAACCTGCAAATTGAGCAATGATAGAATTTGAATTTAAAGTTTAACTTTAATTAATATAAACATCCCCTATCAATATTTTGAAATTCTATAATCTCTGTTTGACACCCTTTAATAATAATTGTTCCTCTAAATTTTTAAGGTAAGTAATTGAGATAAAACAAATCCATAACACAAATACCATAAATGTAAATGAACACTTTATGTATTACTACACATGCTAACCTAGTTATTGACATAATACTGATACTAGTATGATGTATAAAATAAGGTATGGATACATTATAATACTAGTATGATGTATAAAATAAGGTATGGATACATTATAATACTAGTATGATGTATAAAAAAGGTTTGGATACATTATAATACTAGTATGATGTATAAAACATAGGTATGGATACATTATAATACTAGTATGATGTATAAAAAAGGTATGGATATATTATAATACTAGTATTATAAATTATAAAATAAACAACACCAACACGTAGAATATGACCGGTTTCGCTTTATTGCTTCATCAAACTTATTTATTCATAAACGTATATATATATATATATATATATATATATATATATATATATATATATATATATATATATATATATATATAATAAGGTATGGATATAACATAATAATTGTATCAGGTGTAAAATAAGGTATGGATAAATTATAATACCAGTATTATGTATAAAATAAGGTGCGGATGTAATATAATATTAATACTAGCATTGTGTATAAAATAAAGTATGGATATTTTGTATTTTATTTGATAAATTTGTAATTAGAGAGCACAAGAGTGCAATATGGAAGGCAAACGATTAGAACGGAAGCCGATGGCTTATGACGTTCTTCTAGTTCCCTTCATGGCGTTTTGAATTCAAATGCACTTTGTAAATTTTTATATGACCTCTTGTTTTGTATAATATTTCCATTTTTTCTCATTATCTTCCCGATCGTAATTCGTTTAGAAAATAGTTTGGGTTGTCTGACAAACATGATTCAAATACATGACTCTACATAATTGGAATGATAGCTATCTATGCAATACTGCAAAGTCTTTACATGCATTTAGCGTTTATACAATAAACAAATTCCCAAATTGACCCTATCTATCACCAGCGTGCAGTGTGGCTGGCACATAAAGTCAATATTGTGTCGGGAGAGTAATAACGCATATACAAAATTCACTAAATCAGCTATTTTCAGATTAGCATGCAAAATATCAATTCAACATGATTACAGTGATACATATTTTAACGGAAATAGATTCAATTTTTATATATGCCTCGGATGCGGGAGGTCAGGGGTTCGAACCCCAGCCGAATCATACAAAAGACTAATAAAAATGGTACTAGCAGCTATCTCGCTTGGCGCTCAGCATTAAGAGGTTAGTGTTAGAACCGGTCGGCCAGGTGTCAGGATAATGTGACTGGGTGTGACATCATGCTACATGTCTGCAGCATGATGTCCCAATGCTAGACATCACTATAAGCTGCCACACTGCTGACATCGTAGCGATATGACTGGAAAATTGTTAAAGCTACGTTAAAAATCCAAATCACACGCCTACCCCACCCTCACACGCTAACACACACACACACACACACACACACACACACACACACATATATATGCAATAAACTGACAACGAACAGTGGAAAACTAGTATCTATCTATCTATCTATCTTTATATGTATGTATGTATATATATATAGGTATATATATATATATATATATATATATATATATATATATATATATATATATATATATATATATCTATCTATCTTTATATATATATATGGGTGGGTGGGTGTGTATAGCATTACTCTGCACTATGCATAGTAAATATGATTCCATAAATATATGAATAAATGTATCATTAAAGTCAACACGGGCAATTCCATGGGCCCTTCAATTTGACCTGACAAGAACATTATGTGGGACATGCCTATCATTGTTACATTTAAGCGACAGTTTATTGGTATGAAAAACAGCTATGTGGACGAGTTTCTCCAGCAAATTTGCACCCCATGGCATACAGACGCGTTATGAAGCTAATGAATGGCATCGAATCCTCCCCACCCCTACGTCTATACCCACAACAAACAGCGATACAATACAGACCACGTTTCTACCAGCAATAAATACAAAAATTATTTTCTGACTAGCTTTCCTCAGCACAAAATCCTTTGCGCCGGCTTCTTGGATACTTCTTTTTAAACAAATAATCAGAGACATCGCGTACTCGATTTCATGCCATCCCACCTGTAGTCAAACTCCATTTTTGCCAAGAGATCGGCATGTCCTGATTGTTTTGTTTTGTGGATTCCTGCGATACAGCACCATGTTCACCATATCCCATCCGTCAAGCATATACATTTTCAAACATGGTTATGAAAGTAGGATTTTACCTCAGTCATTCTCTAGCACTATTTGCTTACCTAGGGATTCCCACCTGCATGTACTTGTGTCACAGTTATTACTCCCGCTTCAGTCCCCACGAATGTAGTACATGTCTATTGTTAGATAATATCTCTTCTCTCATTCTGGTGTTGATTTAAATGTAATTGTTTATTTGTTTTTTAGAATCTGAGCATTATAGTTTGGTTGTCGGTGTGTATTTCGGCGACAGTACACATTGTGTGATGAGGCATTGACTCTTATCGGGAAGTTAAATCTCTGACACATTGCAGGGTGCTTTCTTTGCAGTCCATGCTCTCAAAAAAAGCCAAAACAACAACAACAACAACAACAACAACAACACTTCAGGATAATCTATCACAAAACTTCACAGTAAATCAAGGCCGCGGACAGGGTAGGACAACTAGGATAAACTTCTGGGCCCACCGCCATAACCATTTGTAATTCACAGGGGCCTGCAGGAGAATTTTTCTTAGAGTCCACAAATCCTATTCACGGTTATGCCGTGAGTTCATCTTTGAAGTTATTTTTGATTAACGTATGAGTTATTAGGATTTGAACACCGTGGATATTTCAGTACTACTAAACAAATGCTGACACCATCTACGAAAACAAATTGTGACTTGAGTCTTGTATGAGCAGTATAAATAAATTTTTTAAAATGGACCCCAAGTTCATGATTAAAGTTAGACTCGTGCAATTTTCACATGTTGTGTATATTGACTTTACAAATAAAACTATAAATTAAAAATTTAAAACTCTTAATTAAAAAAAGAAGTGAATTTTAATTACTTTTTTAATTTATGTTAAAGATTGGACATGTATAGAATCTGTTTGACTGAAGCTCATTATTATTGGTGAAAGTATTCCTAGACCTTATGCAAGTTGCAATGGTGGATATTTGTGAAATTCTGTCAGAGAAATTTTTCAAGGTCAGAATGAGGTTTTTATTCAAAACACATGAAGGCGTCTCTCTCGTTGATGTTGTGCTTTAGACTATTTATAGTATTTATTATGGGTCCAATCAGTTCATTTATACGTCTATGACAGAGTTATCATATGAGTAACACATTTACGCTTTTATAACTTTTAGTAATTATTCTCATACATAGTTGTATGATACATAATGTGAGGATGGAGAAGAAAACTCTATAGCAGAACCCAATCAGGCTGTCTTCTAATCCATTTTAAACTGGCAGAAAATGGAAACTGCCAAAACGACATTAAAGTATAAAATATTGTTTCCCCAAGTCTGTGTACCCCTGGATGTATGAAAACATGAAAATGAAGAACGGTTAATACAAAATGCATTCCACTGTTATTTTCAGTTTCGTTAAGATTGACTGAAAAGTGTAGCATTGTGGCATAAGCTCATATCTCATTCTAATGAACCGTTTAGCTTATTCATTATTAATTACTAACAATTATTGTTTACTAACACTCTAAACAATTACTAATAGCTATTGTTTACTGACACGAAACATTGCAGCAGGTACTTGAATTTGACTTCGTACATATTTATCCTCGCCACATTTTTTAATGTTAAAATACTATAGGATTCAGGAATAACACATTGCACTCTGTCCGACGTATATTTATAGCTACTCACATTACCTTTTATGTACCTTCATTTATGTCCGGAGAATCTAGAATGGTTCGTAATTTAGTAATACATGTAGTTAATTACTGGGTCACCGTACACGACACTGTTATACCATTTGATGTTGATGTGCATTGAGTCAAGATGATATGGAGATTTGTACGCGCAAGCAAGTCGATTGATGCCTTAACCAGCCTCTCTGTCTGTTTGTCTGCCTGTCTGTCTCTGTCTGTGTGTGTGTGTGTGTGTGTGTGTGTGTATATATATATATATATATATATATATATATATATATATATATATATATATAGCTTGCAAACATTTATTTTTGTTTTACGAAAATAAAATAAGACACTGGTTACACACTTCACCTTCATGTGAAATTTTCTAAATGCCCAAATATTTATTTAATTAACAGATCCCTTTCACGGTCATTCTAGAAGGAATGTTTAAGAAAAGTTGCACCTCTCTTTCCAAAGAATTTGGGCGCAATTTAGGCTTGTCTTTCCTCCCAAAAATTTCTTGAGACTTTGAAAAATCAAAACGTCTTAATTATTGATTCTATAACAACAACAACAACAACAATAATAATGCTAATAATATTAATGCTAATAATAATAATAATAATAATAATTATTATTATTATTATTATTATTATTATTATTATTATTATTATTGTTGTTATTATTAGAACAAGAACAAGAACAAGAAGAACAAGAAGAACAAGAAGAAAAATGAAGTTGATAATTACTGTGATGTATTTTTTTTAGTCCAAAAAGATCTTGAAGCTAACCTTTTGTTATTATTAAGAATTTGAATGGCATCTTTTATCCCGCTATTGACTTTCCGGCTTAAAAATTTGCATTGATTTCAATTTCTTTGTTAATGAATGATGCAAAATTATGCTTTTAGCCAAGTTTCGCGATGTTAACGAATTCGAACAATTTTGATTCGTTTCTTCTTCTACTTCTTCTTCTTCTTCAGCAGCAGGAAGGGTGAACAGACAACTCTTATAATTAAGCCAAATTTTAGTGATAATTGAGGCAAGTGGTCTGTTCGACTGCCATACCGCGAAATCATTTGTCTTAATCATCAGGCAAACATATTCATTACCAAATGTCTGTCCACCCCCCCCCCCTTGCTGCGGTGGACCCTACAAATTGGTTTCGAGTAAATTTTGCATTATGATTAAGACAAATGTGTAGGGTTCGACTGCCATACCGCGCATATCATCTTCCCTTCTTGTCTGCTGTTATCTTACACACATATGTGGTCATTCACCCTTCCTGCTGCTATGAATTTATCCAGATCAACTATTGCATGTATATACAGTGTGAAGTGAGTCATACATAATATATGTACTGAGATAGGTATGCGTACCGATTTTTCAAGGACGTGTGACGTAGTAGTTCAAACAATAGTTGTGTTTATCGATAGTCCAGGTATTTCCGTGCTTTAATTTTAAATATAATACATTTTAATCGGTTCATACATATAATGGCAAAATATCTTAATAAAATTATAAATATTTATTTATTTGTAAAATCAGATATCAAATGCTATTGCACAATAATCACATATAATAATTTCTAAAACGTATATTTGTAGTCGAGTTCGTTAGCTCAATGTTAAAGTTGCTGGAAACTTTAATACTGATGTTTGCGGTTCGACCCCAGATCTCGCCGAGATGGGTTCGGGTCCCCGGGTCGCCCACGTCTTTTAATAAGTGGGGGGGAGGCATCCCCTGAGATTTCGATAAATCACCACGTATCTCGTGGTCGGATTCCATTTTGGATTCTACCCCGGGGTTTCGTGGGGGTTTTATCGAAATCGCAATGCCTAGACAGCCTTCTGAATTGCTAATATTTCACTTTCGTCGATTAGAAATTCGCCGGGAGGTGTGTCTATGCAATATGCCCCCCCCAAAATAATCAGTAGTATGCCTTGAGCTCTCTGCCCCATGGAAGAACCCCCAAATAAACATCCAGAAAGGGTGTTAGCCAAAAGAAACAGAACATGGGTGTGCCGCATAATAGTCATAAGAGAGAGAATGACAATGTAAGGACCCCATGAAAGTCACACAGGCTATCGAGGGGCTCCATTGAAGGGTCTACTGATTATTTTTTATAAATTAAAATACAGACAAACATGCATACATACAGACATACATAGAAAGGGGAAATAATTCTCTAGCAGAGGAGGAGCAGAGTTATCGCGCTTTATTAAGTATTTTTGGTGATTTCAAATTCAATTAAATATCTATTATAAATATTATTTAATAATGAATATTGGAGAACCACACTCAGCTAGATTAGCACGAGAAAGACTAGAAGCAATTAGAAAATATTTACCTGTTCGTGATGCTGTCAAGAACAATTACAAAAACGACAAGAATCTCATGTTGAATTTGAGGAGGATACAAAACAATTATTTAAACCTATCACTGAGACCACTAAAGGTATTCAACCTGTGTTAGAGAAAACCTCTGAAGAAACTGGAAAAATAGTAAAAAGAACAAAACAGACAAAAAAGATTCTTAGAGAACTCTCGCAAAAGCAATAGCAGGTGGTCTCCAAAGAGAATAAATTTAATTTTTTTGTCTTAACTGTTTGTTATTGTGTATTATACCCGGCGGATTTCATTTTTCAGAAAATCTAACAGATTTTCCGCAGATTTCATAATTTCACACTCAAAGTTGTAGAGTTCGCTGCCTACTGATCTTTTTTATGCTTCTCAATAAATTCCTCTACGGTTGGAGGTCTTTCTTTATGTGGCACATACTTTAAATTTCTTTTACTATAATAAATTACTGTAGTTCGGTAATTATTACCGCCGCATCTCGTACAGATATCCAATTTACCACGTAGTCCTTTACCGCATAATATACAAGGTCTTGTTCCACCCGAACCTTTCTTTAGCATATAATTGTGACGGGCACAATATTCCCCCTTACATCCATTACCACAATATCGTGTTGAGCCTTGAATAATCCACGAGCAAGTATTATTTGCCTGAATCGACATATATAATACTATAAATCTTTTACTAAACAAATATTTAATTAAATACATAATTTGTATATAGTATCATGGTGATGACCGAAAAAAAAAATGATGACCGAAAAGATACAGACAAACCAATCTGTATATAGTAGTGTATATAATTTAAATGAAAATAATCATTTTAGGGATTTTCATTATGGACCAGATTATCATGATAGTATCAGAAATATATTATTGAATACTCCCCAAGACGAATTACACGATCTAATCAAAAATAATTTTTGTTATTTGTACGAGCATAATTTATTATTTCTAAATTCATTTAATAATATTGTTTGCCACGAATATAAAAACGACGCTGTGGAAAATCTCTCAGTTTGTAATGGTGTTTATACACAAGGAAACATTATACAACATTTCGGTAAATTCTATGTTTTTTTTTATGTGATTCTGATTTTGATAGATTCGCTGATGAATTCACGGATAAATCTTCGGTCACAGAAATAATTCCCAAATTCCGATTGAGATATCCTGTATTTGACCTAGATACAAAATTCCTCCTCGAGGAAGTACGAGATCACCTTGATCATCTTATTGGTATTCAGCCGTCAAATCAGCCGATCGACATCGACGAGGTAATTGATTACTTTGCCGGGATATGTAAATGCGAGCGTGAAAAAGTA
Organism: Megalonaias nervosa; assembly: GCA_016617855.1. Classification (NCBI taxonomy): domain Eukaryota; kingdom Metazoa; phylum Mollusca; class Bivalvia; order Unionida; family Unionidae; genus Megalonaias; species Megalonaias nervosa. The sequence goes on from JAECUM010002241.1 coordinate 54,133, forward strand.
TTTGTTTTCGAAACAAACAGTGGATATCATGTATTATGTAAATCTACCCCCGTGACATTTGATCAACACCGCGATTTAATTAGTTTAGCATATGGTCGTAAACGACGATGGAATATTGATCGTCAGGCCGGATTGTACAGTATAAAATTAAATGGCACGCGGTCCTATAAGTCGGGCAAACAAACATTATGCAAACGCCTTATATCACACAATAACAAATATACTGCTTCTGAACTACTATCTTGTCCAACGGCGATCCAACCCTATCATGTAGAAATACCCCGCGATGATGACCAAGTAATTACAGACGATATCGAGGATATTGCGGACGACCTCACACGAATATCTATTGCGCTGACGGGGGAACCTGATCAATTGATCGACGTGATTAATACATGTGGAAATAGATTCACAATATCAAGAAAACCCGGACACTATTGCAACATCTGTGAACGTCGTCACGGATTTAATGAATTACGCGGCCATGTTGAGGATAAATGCGATAATTGTCTTGTATATGTCAACGGTGAAAATCACCGTGATTATTATTCTATTTGCTGCCCAAGATCAACGGGAAAACAAATACAATTACCGGTTATGCAATTACCGATAAATGCAAATACACACGACACCGAGGTCCGGGTCGAGAAACACAAAAACAAAAAATATCTAAAATATTTAATCGCGGCGAGACGTAGATTACATTATCCTGGTTATATGAAAACCAGGAACGCAGATCTTCTATATAATGACTTACCCGATCATGATGCAGGACCGGGCTGTAAAATAATATTTGATGAAGATTATCTCGACGGTTCTGCATGTGGAATGGGCAAATCAGAAGCAGCGTGGAAGTCTTTAAGGGATAATCAGTCTGTTGTTGTTGTATCATACAGAAAGACGCTCACGGAGAAGATCAAATCGGACTATAATATTGAATCATACGCGGATATTATTGGCAGTATTAATTTTGAACCAGATTCCCATAGACGTGTTATTGTCCAATGGGAGTCTTTATACAGGATCCGAGGCGTCCCCGATGTGCTTATTGTAGATGAGTGGCACGGCATTCGGCGACAACAATTCGCATCTATCAAACACAGTAAGGAGCGTTGGGAGAAATTTGTCGGGCTAGTAACCGCATGCAAAAGATTAATTGTCCTCGACGCAGATGCTGATGATGATGATCTTATATTATTTCGCGACAAACTATCAAGGTCAACTATGAAATTTATCATCAACGACTACAAACCTGATCATGATAAAAAGTTTATTATAGAAGGGTCTCATCAGAATAATCTACACAATTTACTTGATAAATTAAAAAATAAGGACATTAATGACAAAATTGCTATATTCACACACAATAAACGAAGAACTAATTATTCCGTGGAGAATTTGGCCAAACAATTACAACATCTACAATATCGTGTTCGATATTATCATGCAGATACTAATCCGGCGCAGAAGAGATCGGACTTCAGCAATATTAATACTGCATTTGATGATGTTGATGTTGTATTATTTAACCACACACTCGAGGCCGGAGTCAGTATAATCGACGATAGATTCAGAATCATGTTTGTATTTTCTGAAGAACTAGGATCAGTAGAAGCAACTAAGCAGGCCATTCACAGATTCCGTTGTGTCGATGAGATCCATTATTCGGCGACGCGAAAACAACGTGAAGGTAAATTACCACTATATCGTGAGGCCATCGAGAAGGTGATCATTGACTGAGAGAGATTGATTGACGACGACACTAAATTGTACAGAATCCCCAGTGCGGGGGAACTACAAACCGCATTTGGATTTGCATATGTCAGTGACATCATCGACGAGAACAATTCCAAGATGTACTTCACGTCGAGATTGATCAACATGATGAGGGACACCGGATATACTATAATAGAACATCCCGTCGATGATTATGATACCTGGTCGATGAAAAACAATATTGAGAAATCATCAGATGCCGACATCAAGAATAATCCTGCCGTCGATGAATTTCTAAAAAGATCTATAGGTGAACGAATAAAACAATCTGCCGAGACAGAATCAGAGACACAGATATATATCATAAAAATAAATTAACTTTTATATTTCAACAATAACAATTATTATTACTGATGTGGAAAGTGCGATTTTCATATATAAATATAAATGATATCGCAGTTTCCACAAACATAAATATACCTGCCAGAATCAACAATTATTTTTTTTGTCATATAATATTGTGCCGCAGCCAATGTCAGTCTGTGATCTAATAAATATTATATGACAAAAAAATAATAATAATTATCTTTTATCTTGTTTGTCCAAACAAAATCTGATAAATATGTAATCAAAATAATAATAATTATTTTTAATGAGATAAAAATATATCGCCCCTTTTTATAGTTGACCAAGTATTTGGTTAATTACCACAAGTAATTTCTTGGGTAATCAACTGTGCTGAGTTCCTGTATAAATGTTCTACTTGTTCGGCTGGTAATTTACCAACATCGCATTGGAATATATAATTGAGATAAGATCGCTTTACCTCGTACGGGTCTGATTTATCTCCGTGATCGCGGGGATTGTATCTGTAATATTTAGGATATTGTTCAAAATTATTATAGTGTTTGATAAATTGATCATCATAATCATCGTAATGCTGAACAATTTCACCGTGATCACATTCATGCGACTTTGTCTCTGACTTTGTCTCTGATTCTGTCTCGGCAGATTGTTTTATTCGTTCACCTATAGATCTTTTTAGAAATTCATCGACGGCAGGATTATTCTTGATGTCGGCATCTGATGATTTCTCAATATTGTTTTTCATCGACCAGGTATCATAATCATCGACGGGATGTTCTATTATAGTATATCCGGTGTCCCTCATCATGTTGATCAATCTCGACGTGAAGTACATCTTGGAATTGTTCTCGTCGATGATGTCACTGACATATGCAAATCCAAATGCGGTTTGTAGTTCCCCCGCACTGGGGATTCTGTACAATTTAGTGTCGTCGTCAATCAATCTCTCTCAGTCAATGATCACCTTCTCGATGGCCTCACGATATAGTGGTAATTTACCTTCACGTTGTTTTCGCGTCGCCGAATAATGGATCTCATCGACACAACGGAATCTGTGAATGGCCTGCTTAGTTGCTTCTACTGATCCTAGTTCTTCAGAAAATACAAACATGATTCTGAATCTATCGTCGATTATACTGACTCCGGCCTCGAGTGTGTGGTTAAATAATACAACATCAACATCATCAAATGCAGTATTAATATTGCTGAAGTCCGATCTCTTCTGCGCCGGATTAGTATCTGCATGATAATATCGAACACGATATTGTAGATGTTGTAATTGTTTGGCCAAATTCTCCACGGAATAATTAGTTCTTCGTTTATTGTGTGTGAATATAGCAATTTTGTCATTAATGTCCTTATTTTTTAATTTATCAAGTAAATTGTGTAGATTATTCTGATGAGACCCTTCTATAATAAACTTTTTATCATGATCAGGTTTGTAGTCGTTGATGATAAATTTCATAGTTGACCTTGATAGTTTGTCGCGAAATAATATAAGATCATCATCATCAGCATCTGCGTCGAGGACAATTAATCTTTTGCATGCGGTTACTAGCCCGACAAATTTCTCCCAACGCTCCTTACTGTGTTTGATAGATGCGAATTGTTGTCGCCGAATGCCGTGCCACTCATCTACAATAAGCACATCGGGGACGCCTCGGATCCTGTATAAAGACTCCCATTGGACAATAACACGTCTATGGGAATCTGGTTCAAAATTAATACTGCCAATAATATCCGCGTATGATTCAATATTATAGTCCGATTTGATCTTCTCCGTGAGCGTCTTTCTGTATGATACAACAACAACAGACTGATTATCCCTTAAAGACTTCCACGCTGCTTCTGATTTGCCCATTCCACATGCAGAACCGTCGAGATAATCTTCATCAAATATTATTTTACAGCCCGGTCCTGCATCATGATCGGGTAAGTCATTATATAGAAGATCTGCGTTCCTGGTTTTCATATAACCAGGATAATGTAATCTACGTCTCGCCGCGATTAAATATTTTAGATATTTTTTGTTTTTGTGTTTCTCGACCCGGACCTCGGTGTCGTGTGTATTTGCATTTATCGGTAATTGCATAACCGGTAATTGTATTTGTTTTCCCGTTGATCTTGGGCAGCAAATAGAATAATAATCACGGTGATTTTCACCGTTGACATATACAAGACAATTATCGCATTTATCCTCAACATGGCCGCGTAATTCATTAAATCCGTGACGACGTTCACAGATGTTGCAATAGTGTCCGGGTTTTCTTGATATTGTGAATCTATTTCCACATGTATTAATCACGTCGATCAATTGATCAGGTTCCCCCGTCAGCGCAATAGATATTCGTGTGAGGTCGTCCGCAATATCCTCGATATCGTCTGTAATTACTTGGTCATCATCGCGGGGTATTTCTACATGATAGGGTTGGATCGCCGTTGGACAAGATAGTAGTTCAGAAGCAGTATATTTGTTATTGTGTGATATAAGGCGTTTGCATAATGTTTGTTTGCCCGACTTATAGGACCGCGTGCCATTTAATTTTATACTGTACAATCCGGCCTGACGATCAATATTCCATCGTCGTTTACGA
>JAECUM010002242.1:0-84264 GCA_016617855.1 Megalonaias nervosa
ATTCTCGTACTGAAGGTTCTGTGGTTCGATTCCCGTAACAAACATATGTCGGTGGGTATGGTCCTGGGTTACCAAATTTTTCTAAAAGATGGGGGGCTCCACAGCAGCTCCAAGGTTTCATATAATCTCTCATCACGTTGAACAACGTGGTGAGTGCGTTTTGCACTTACCCCGGGGTTTAATTTGGTGGGGGGTTATATGAAATCGCAATGCCTAGACAGTCCTCTGAATCTCTACAGTTTCGTTTCGTTTAGTGATTCGCTGGGGGATGTGTCTATGCAAGGAGCTCCCTTAAATAACCAGTAGCATGTGTGAGCTCTCTACCTCATTTGAAGGATACCCCATAAAGAAACATTCAGAAAGAATGTCGCCAAAAAGAAAACTTTATGGGGTGCCAATAACGGTCACAAGAAAGACATCATCATGCAAAGGACCCCCTCAAAGGAACCACAGGCAATGAAGGTTCCTCGATGGAACGGTAACCGCTTATGATGCTACTGGTTATTTTTGATGTTTTGTATAGTGGGGGTGGGGTCTCTGATGTAGAACCCGCATTTGGTTTAGGATCAGCTTATTACTATACTGAAAAAAAATATTTTATCACCAAAAAAGTTAATCCAGCAGGTGTTTTAGTCCAGAATCCGCTTTTGGTTTAGGATCAGCCTATTATCATACTACTGAAGGAGAAGGCAACCGCCCATATAAATATCAACTAATATCAGTTATGACAAGGGTTTATTTGGAGGCAAATCTGCCGAGCCTCTCATTAATAGTTTGGCTCAATAACTGTTTATCATTTTCTGTACGGGGTGTGAAGGAACGCTATAAGCTGAAATGTGAAGATGCTGTGGGACTGTGATTCTGGAACACCGACAGTGTCAAATGGAAACTCAAACTAGTGAAAACGGTACGAATGTACGTTGATGACAGAAAAGATCTTTTGTAACGGGTTGTGACTGAGACCCTGTCGCTTAATGTGCAAAGTACGCATCAAAAGTAACGGAATGTTTCTTCAATGAACACATGGTGGTGGGGGTTGGGAAACGTTTGCAAATTAAGCAACTAAAATGCCTGGAAACATCTGGTTCATAACTTTTGATCAGAAAATGCGCCTCTAACAGATATAATGCAACTTAGCGGAACTAAAAACGCACAGTCCACCATAAAATACAATTCCGTCGTTGAAAAGGAACAGAAAACCTATTCAAATATGCTAACTAATACTCACCGATCCATCCAAACACTTTCAAAATCCTCTAGCAAATGCACGTGAGTCTTTAGTGTGAGAAACTGAATCTCAGTTTCTTCATGCAGAAATCATATTAACAACTTTATTCCTTGTTTTTCTGTACAGCATGTTGTAATCAACATGCAGAGATAAATAATCAAATCTGATTGTCAACGCAAGCGATTCAACGTATTCCTTCCCGAGTGGATCATGAACTACGGAAGGACTTGTTGATATTTTTGTTAATGGCATTTCTGTTTGCAAATCTAATTATACTATTTATTGAGCTAGTTTAGTTGTGATCGTAAGTGATTCATTGATGGCTAGTTTATTGAATGATATTTAGTAAGTTGTTACAAAATACATTCATGTCTTATTAAATTGGAATTGTAAATGATGGGGTTACAGCCCTTAGATATTCCAATTTTTATGTGCTGATGTAAAAGAGCTAAGACCGGAATAAAACTAATAAAACGCGCAACGAATTTAACTCTTGTTTGATTTGTTTTTCTTTCAGGGATGTATAATAAAAAACATATAAGATCAGTGTTTCAAATACAAGGTTGATTTTATCGTGGCTGAAAGAAACGTTAAGACAGTTTGGCAAGCCTCGCCGTCTTATAGTTTTCTAAACCTCGACAAAATAAACAATGTATTTCAAGATACTAAGCTTATATTAGATATATTATCACAGAAGTAAGTTTGTAATAAGCAATGTTAATTAACGGTGACTGCTTTCCGAATCATATCCATATGTGGATCCTGCGTGTTGTAATGAAATGCACAAGTTTGACGTGACCAATCGACTTGAATTTTCTTTAGTGTTAAATCGGCTTCTTCCTTCCTGGTTTTTTTAGGTGTGTGCTGTATTTCGTCTCATAGTTGTAATATGTTTTGACAATTTTTAAATTTTTATTATGATAGCATGACTACAAGTTTTGCAGTATTTAATTTAGGGAACATACGCATAAAGGAGGCGGATTATGTCACGTTCAAGTGATGTACATTATTGTCTTGAACGTGTCCTTCCAAGTTTTGATGAATTTAGATTCTTCTAGTGAAAAATACCGACTCAAAGCTTCAAAGAAATAAATTCGGATAAGTAGCGGGGGAATCGTGTTGCTTATGACGATTGCATAATGAAAACATTTTAGACGACGTCGTAAAATTTCGGAAAACCTTTCTACTTGCCTCAGAATCTCAAACACTCGACCTCAAATCCAAATCCACATGTGATCCCATATGAACAACGCTATACGATGTCTAATGTGTGGTTCAGTTCATCATCCACAAAAGAGCACTTGGTGAAAACACTCAAATGTGCCGTATTTTGGTGATTCTTGGTAATCAAGGCGTCCCGGTACGTTGCACACTGATATGTGCCTCAAAAGCAATCATTCTGACTGAAAGAAATACACCCAGGGGTTTATATACGTCCCGCGTTTAGTTGAATATTATATTTGATGACTCTGCAATGTGTGTCGTTGTATGTTTGCCGATGAGTTTCAGGACAAGAGCGTGCTATGCAATGTGTTTTATTAATGGAAAATAGAACACAGATTTGTGCCAAATTCAAATAAGTTTGAAAAACATTTGTCACTGCAGTTTTATTCTTTACTATAGCAATACGATAGAAAAATAGTTTTATTATTGAATTAAAACAAACCAGTCTGAGTATAGTTCATAATCTATGATTTGAATTGACTAATGATTAGTCGTTTGAATTAATATTAACTAAGTGACCTTCGGAGCTTACTGTCGCTTGAAGCAGCATAGAGGGTGAACCCTACAATTATGATTCGAACAAATATATTTAAACATGAAAATCATACTAAATAAGGCAAAAAATATAGGGTCAATAACGCTAAACCAGAACCTCTAACCGAATTGAGATTCTCTCTACGTGGGTTATTTACACTGTTACTTGTTCGTGACACCTGTGTTTGTAAATTTTATGCGTGTTCGTTTATGTACTCCTTCGCGTGATTTTTGTCAGTCCACCGTCTCTGCTGCTATAATTAAATTACCGTTATTTCAATAACGATTGGTGAAGTTCACTTAGCTAGACTAGCTCGAGAGCGATTAGAGGCAATTAAGAAATATCTACCTGTCCGTGATTCTGTCAAACAACAATTACAGGCGCGTCAGGAGTGTCAGGTGGAATTTGCAGAGGGTACAGAACAATTATTTAAGCCGGTTACGAAGGCTACCGGAAAAGCTACAGAAGTTACTAAAGGTATTTTACCTACGTTAGAAAGAACCGCATTAGCAAATGAGAAAACAGCAGAATGAACTAAGAAAACAAAAAGACTTTTACGAGAACTTCCTGGGAAAATAACTACTGCTCAGCCGACCCAAGAAATAGACCAAGCGGAAGGTGATACTCAACAAGAATCAGAACCAGAAGCACGAGCCAAGGTTAATCTGGTTGATAAATTTACCGAAAACACTATTAATGCTATTAAACAGATCAAAAATGTAGAAAAATTAGCTGAGGTTGCTGTGAGAAGTTTTGATAATCGAAGACTATTATTAAAACCTGCATTCGCTGATGATCTTGTAAGTCGTGAGAATTGGTACAAATGGATATTTTGCATATACTACGATGTTGATCAAGCTCGAAGTAACGATACGAGATATATTGCGTTTATTAATGCAATAGATAAATATCTTGCATGGATTCAACTATCACCGGAGCAACGACAACAAATATCATCACCAAAACAAAAACTACAAGAACTACAACAAGAACTAGAACAATTACAACAACAACGACAACAACAACAAGAATCATCCACTTCAGCATCCGGTGATGAAGTATTCCGTGATATTCCTGATGTCCCAGATTCCCCAAGTATCTTCGATATCTTAAGTATCACTGGAAGTGTTATAGGTACCAGGGGAAGTGGCCTTGTTACTTGTCCCAATAATGCCCTTGCCGATGTTGATTGACTAGAAATTCTGATCGGCGGAAAACGAGCCGGAAATAATTCTTCAGAAATCATTAATGAAGCAGCTGATATTTGTCAACGATTATTTACAGGCGGTATCATGGACATTATTGTTCACCGGGAATTCATCAATGAAATTATCGACGATTACCACAGTGATTAAGCAGATAGCTGTAATTATTATAATAAGATGATTATACATAATGCTCAGCGTGGGCCAACCATGATTAGGGTGATAAATTCGAGATTACCTACATATAAAACATTCTTCGGAGATGGACTCGGTGACGTTGTTCAGGGTTTATTCAGAAGGATAGCTCCGAAAGCAATACCGATTGCAAAGCAACTAGGAATGAAAGCTATTGATGTTATTCGTGAAAAAGGTATTGGTGCTGCCGGCGACGTTGCCAGTAAAGCATTCTCTGCAATCAAGGATAGACTAGCACGATTAGTACGACGAAAACCTCAGGCACCAGTAAAATTACCCAGCACTGAAGTGATGCCTGCAAATGTTAGTAAAATAACGAATCAAGCCGCAAATCAAAAACTAGCAGAGTTAGCCGCCAGCACCAACGGTACTGACAAAGAGAAAAACATAACAGCAAGTCTGATGGCAGGAGGTAGTCTTCGTATTAGACGATGACCAATAACATAAAATATGTTCAAACGTGTATCTGATCCCGCATTTGACATGGATGCGCCAGTTCTCAAGGATGAATCCGTTCGGGATTATCAATATTATTCTTATGACGCACGACAGCCAAATCAGCGTGGAAGAATTGAATTACAGGTTCAAGATACAAGTAGATATTTCTTACCCGCTGAAGCATTTATTGAAATAGAGGGTGAAATTTTAAAAGCAGATAATACTGAATATGGAGCTGATATTAGTATTGATTTTGTTAATAATGGTATTATGGCGTTGTTTGACAGTGCTACATATATCATCGACGGAAGAAATCTTGAATCAATTCAGAAAGACGTCGACGTTGCCACAACAATACTTGGTCTAGCAAGATACAGCGACGATTATTCAAGATCAGCTGGTCCACCAATGATGTTTACCAAGGACAATTCTGATCATCCTGAATACAACCAGTATGAAATAGGACGACCAAGAAACTTTGCTAGAAATGCCGACGCGGATGTGCAAAGTATGATTATTAATGTCGATCCGGATTTTAATTTAGGATCTAAATCGCGTCGATCTGTATTGCAGGGCGGAAGTAGAAAGTTTTCATGTGCAATTCCGCTGTCACATATCTTTTGATTTTGTAGAAATGTCAGAAAGGTTATTTTCGGAGCCAAGCACACAGTTGTACTCGTACGAAAAGCCGCCGCCGACGATGCAATATGGCGACCCGCCGGTGATGCTGGTAAAGTAATTCTGACAAAACTTTCATTGTGGATGCCAGTAATGACTCCAACAATACCTGAAGAAGATCGGTTACTCGCTTTCATGAGCAGCGGCGGCAAGTCGACGCTATCATGGTTGACTATGACCACGAACTCGATTCAAAGTAACATTAATGGGGTTATTCACGTGGCAAAATAGCATCACAACAAGGAGTGGCAGCTCCCAGACATATATTTGTTGTTCTCCAAGATGCTTCACGAGTAAATGATCAAACGCGTAGTATAATGATATTTGACAAACTCGGTGTTTCTGAGGTTTCATTGAGGATAAACGGACATCAAGAACCATCAAAGGATATTTTGTTGAATTTTGAGCAAAATCATGTGGCGCGTGCATATCATCGCTTGATGTCGTTTATGGGGCGTGATCAAAATGTTGATACTGGTTTACAAATATCACAGCTAGATTTTACAACGTTGTATCCAATTTATTGTTTTTCGCTGGAACATTTGGATTTGTTTAGGCAGTCTGTCGTTGACATTCATTTTCGACCTCGTGTTACAAGAGGAGCTATTATTGCTAATTACAGAGCAATCGCGTTCATACTCAGTGATAAGACGATGCTACTTGAATGTGTTGGTGGACGAATGAGAGTCGTTGATACCCCAGTGGAAAATATGCAAGCGTTAATTTAGAAGTCCGAAATATATCATAAATGTCATATCATCATGTTAGTGTCAGTCTGACTCCTGGTCAGATTAAAAAACTGCAGTCGGCATCAGCGAAAAAATGTGGAGTAAAAATATCACTAGCGCGAGAACAAATCACAGGTGGTTCAAATAAACTATCGCTGACAGAACGCCAGCTCAAGCATTTTAATGAAGCCAAATAATCAAAGACCGGTATACACGTAAATCTTTCTGCGAGCGCCGTCAAAGACATCGCTAAGACTGGTGGTATATTTCCACTTCTTGCAGCTATTTCAGGAATAATAGCCGCTGCAGCCCCAGCTGATGCAAAAGTAGCTGCGTTAGGTGCAGTTGGAACAACTGCTGGAATGGTATTAAAGAAAGCAACAGGAAAAGGAATTAAAAAAGAAGGAAAGGGTCTGAAACTTCCAGGAACTTGGTACGGGAGAGAATTAAGAATACCAGGGACTCGTTGATGTTCCCGATGTCCGATTTTGATTTACTCGATGCTGCTACGCGACTAAATATAAAAAATTTCAGAGGTGTTTTTATGCGTGATCAATTGCCACACAAACCAAACAACATTGAAACCGGAATAATCAACCTCGATAAAAACTCTGGTCGTGTACTCATATTGTTTATTTTGACTCGTACGGACTGGCACCACCAAAAGAATTTGTAAAGTATGTCAGCGGCGATATTCCAATCTGGTATTCAACGCTACCAACACAAACATTAACGGATCCTCCAATATGTGGCCTTGAAGCACTGGCGGTACTTGATGCTGTATCAAGATCAAAAACCACCCCATAAGGCTGTACACGAATATACGAGTTCTGTTTTAAATAATCGCTAATAATATTATGGCAGATATTTACGGAAGATCAGCTAAAACCCGAACAACGTTCGGAACCCAACAAACACCAGATGAAGATTTACTCAAGCGAGTAACAAGGCAGATAAATGATGAATTATCTGACCTGCTCAATCTTGCCAACGTTGATCCAAACGAACTTCTTATATTTCAAAACCGTGAAGGAAAATTGAAGACGAGTAATATTTCAATCAACGATATTATTATTCGTAATCGATTATCGCGAGAAGATCTTATTGCTGTATATGACAGAGAGGGCAAACTTGTTCCTAGTGCTATTACTGTAGTGTAGATCAATGATAGGTTGTCAATATTCGGTGATACCATGCACGGAGCTCTCAACATGAATAATAATAAAATTACCAACGTAGGAGAACCAAAAGATAATCTCGACGCTGCAACGAAGAAATATGTCGATGATAAGGAAATTCCGGTAACAACTTCGTTGACGATAATCAACGATGGAATGACCACACTCAAAACTGATTTTTCCAATCACGTACAAACATTTCTAAATTTTCGTAGAAACATAAACAGAGCTATTATTTATATTTTTGGAAGTCCAGCAACTGTTGATATTAAACTCGCTGACATTAACACAAGACTCAACGATATTGTCAGTGGAATTTCTGATATCGTTGAAAAAACTAATCTGATTAAAATTCATCACGGCGAGCAGATTGCTAATGTGGTATACACAGTATCATCAGGATCATCAACATGGTCACAGCAAATAACACTATCAGACACCGCGACGGCTACTGGTGTGTACAGGCTGTCCGTGTTTAGTTCTGCAAAATTTAGGATATTTACCAATTATTAAGAAAATGGCATATTAATCGTCTCCACCGACAATGTCAGTCATGGGTTCGAACTCAAGACCTCTAGTATGAGAGCCAGAAGCGCTAACCGCTGGACCACCAACTTCAGTTATAAACATACGTTTCAGAAATAATTATATAGTTACCTAGCCTTGACCGAGCCAAGGGTGATAAGTATACACTACTAGATTTTGTGATAAACAGATTCTGAATAAAATATAAAATAAATCGCGAAAATCTGCAATTTTACACATTTTAGCCATTTCTGACCTGGTTGAAAATACTGTATTATCAACCGTAACAGTGTTACGGACCAGAACTATCTAGCAATAATGCATGGATCGATATATTCCAGTCTATCCGCATGCTACAGTCTAAAAAAAAAAAAATCGATAATGACTATATTGCACACACGACTTATGTAAAATCTGAAAAATCTACTATAGCGCGGTTCGTTGTGATTTTATCCCCGTGATTTTATCACGGACGTTGTCAAGGTGATTTTATCACCGTGATTTTATCAGCATCATTTTATCACGGAATTCAGATTTTTATGTTTGATCATATAAAATAAGTAGATTTTTCAGACTTTCTTTTGTTCGATTTTTTCGAAAATGCTGATTTATATATATTATTTGCGACAAGTTGTACAGAATTCGAGTGAATACCAAAATATTTACCAGCCGCATTCATTGATGGGAAAATTATTTCTTCACCAGTATCTGTATTCACAGATTAAATAACCCTCTTTACAAACATTTTACATCTCCCAGTATTTCCATATGCTGAATTCTGACTCTGTGTAATAATTCGTAAATTTCCTAAAGAATTATTGATTTTATTACCGTCAATATGATCAATTACAAGCCCTTCTTCGATGACCCCATGAAAACATTCAAATACGAACCTATGTGATAAATATCTTTCTTTTCCAGCACTAAGCATGAGATACCCAGTATTAATAACAAAACCGACTGATTTTTTTAATCTGCAGTTCCTGATGACACCATCAGGAGACGCTTCATAATTTTTAAGTATTGGATGTTTCACAAATTCATTTTGCTCCATTTACATAGTAATATTATTTGTCTAAATGATTATTTTGAAAATTTGTCAAGATATTCTTCGGTGGTTTTTATGCGGGATTCACCTGACGATTTTTTTTTTAATCATAATATCATTTCAGCTCTCTATATCTTTTACCACCACACTGTACGCACAACTGGGTTTTTCCTCGTACACCAACACCACATCGTAAACACGGTTTCGGTCCTAGACTCCCTCTGCGAAAACTTTGCATGTGGTAACTACAAAATTCATTTACTCAGGATTTTTTTTACAAGGAAGAGAAAATCCCATCATTAACCACTTGCATTTGTGATTTGCTTCAATCATTATATATATAATTAAAGTTTAATTAAAAAAAATATTTGTCTTAATTATAGCATGGAGGAATTTGAGAGATTATCCGAAATCGAACCTTCCAGAGCAAGATTCGATCCTGACAAACTACCAGAATCTAAATTTAGTTTTTCGATGCAAGATCTAGTTTTGATAAATAGGGATATAACTGATCGTATCCGTGAAGCCAGGAAAGAATTTCACAACGATGGTGCGGCTCATACTTGGTCAACATTGAGAATTATTGCCGACACCAAATGATTTAATAGTTGTAAGTAGAAAGATAGTTCGTGATGAATTGCAAGAGAAATTATTTCTGTTACATAAAGAAAAATTTTCAAATCTACCTGTACCATTGTGTTATCGCCCAGCAGATACTCGACGACAGAATGTTAATGTTGAAATTCCAGGAACAAATGAAAAACAAAATCTTGTATTAAATGATATTGTTTTAGTTGATGTTGATATTGTTGAGAGTGCGCTGAACATGGACAAAACTCCGTGGACGTTAGGATATGCTATAACGATTCATTCGTCACAAGGAATAACTATTACTGATACAAATATCTGGATTGTCGATGATAGAATCGAATGGTCAAATTTAGTTTATCTTGCAGTGTCTCGAGTTAGAAGAATATCTCAACTACACAGGGTTATTATGAATTTTACAGAAAATAATAATTAAACTGCTAGCAATGGCGTAATAAGAAAAAAACTATCTGGTTATAAACAGTGTGACAAAAAAAAAATAATCGCGACTTTGATATCGACGTTGAATTTATTATAACACTAAAACAACTACAGAATAATCATTGTGCAAGTTGTAACTGTAATATGCTATGGGAATATTCGAATAATAATCCAAGACAATTTACCGTTGACAGAATTAATAGTAGTCTTGGTCACACACGCGAAAATGTGATGCTGACCTGTCTTGAATGTAATCGACGTAGGAGTGCCAGTTTACAAAAGTGAACGCGATGGTAATTGTGTGTCTTCAGGAATTACTTGTAATTGTTCACGTACAAATCCACACTGAGGAGCAGTTGAATCTAGTCTGTAGATTGCAGGTCTACCAGTGGATCTAACCATGCTAGAAATGTTATGTGTAGTCACACTCCAGATAGGATCAGTTATTCTTTTTTTACCCCCTTCAAGTTCACCAGGTTCATATAAATATCTAACAGTCACATTACCCAGTACTGGTTGAGAAAAAGAATCGCGTCGTTGTATTGGTATATGTTTCTTTGTAATCGCATTAATTGGTTTCATAGAAATTGAACGAGTAATTTCATTATTTAACGCAGCTATCACATTTGGTAATCTTGAAACCCATTCACGAGATCTCTTGTCATTTTGAATTATTTCCTGAGCATACTGATATCCAATTAACCGCTCAGCGAGTGTTCGATTAAATCGTTCAACTATTGCCTGATCACGATGAATTGTGGTGTGTCCTCGTCTGATTTTGACATTATGGTTTTTCATTAAAGATGATATTTCACCAAGAAATTCTTTGCCAGGATCAGCTTGTAGCAACTCTGGCCATCGCAAAGGTCCTCGTTGATAAATTCGTTCAAAAGCAGATGCAGCTTCAGATGCTGTTTTAGTTGATAATTGTTCTGCCTCTTTATATCTACTTGCAACGTCAACGACAGTTAACGCAAATTTGTATGTGGGTGATTGACGTCCACGTATTTTAATGGTATCATGTCGTAAAAACAAAATATCTGCTTGATGAACTTCATTGGGAACGCTGACATCAAAATGTGCATACTGAATTTTTTAGGTGGGCGTAGATAGATTTGCCATATTGCCTGTCGTGCTAACCAATTTGCAGCAACAGCACGTGGGACTTTTGCTGCTTCAGCAAATTTACTAATTGCTGCTCTGCCTCTCCAATATCCTCTTGGGCTATAATAAACATATTCCATTATAATAGTTATATAATTAATTACCAGCCTCTAGCATTAGTTTACCCTTCATAGCAGATTTCACCAGAAAACTAGCAAGTTCTTCTCTGAGAGATTTATCAGGTATAGAATTTAACGCATGAATCAACTTCACATCTGCAATATGTCGTTGTTGTAAATCATTGCTTTTATACGCAACATCATGAACGTGACACGCTTGATCAATCTTGTTTATTGGATACTCTCCTGGTCTTGGTTGATCTCGTTCGTCAAGTCGGATATCAAGTCGAGTTCCAGGACCACAATAATTGTATCCGGGTACATGTTTTTCTCCGGGATACTGCGCCCACGGAACCCCTGGTAATTTTCCCAACGAAGTAGCGATATCACCACCTGTTTTCGTAGACTTGTCCGTGATTTTATCACGGGAGATAAATCTGTATTTGTTTGTACCGCAATTTTCACACTTGCCTGTTAGTGTGCGTTTTTTATTTTTTGTTATTATTGTTGTTAATGCACTGGTCCCACCAACGGTGGGGGTGGGTGCCTTGCATCGAACACAATATAGATTCATATTATTTATTATTATGGATATAACTGACTTCTCAGCGACACGAAAACAAGAGCCAGTCAAACATCACCCAGCGCTACCGAATTCTGTCAGGATGATAATAATTGGGCCCTCTGGAAGTGGCAAGATGATCATCGATGCTATGAAGTACTTAAAGATTTTAATGAAAATGTAAAGTCCTTGATGAGTCAAGGGGATGAAGACGGTAATGATATTATTGATTTTATTACCAGTATTGATGAAGCGCCATCTGTAGATGACCTTGATGGACTTATTAATAATTTAGTTGTGTACGTTGATATTATGCTGGACAAACAATCAAATCCAGCTCGGATATTTTCTCGAGGTAGACATAAAAACACAGACGTGATTTATGTTACTCAAAGATACACGCAAATACCTAAAGTAATCAGAGACAACTGCAATATTTTAGTTGTGTTTAACGGAGTTGATAATCATACGCTGCAAAATATTTATTATACTTGGTGTTCAGGGGACATGGACATGATTAAGTTCAAAAACTTTTTTCAAAAGCACAAGCTGTCCCGTTTGGTTTTATAACAATAAATTTACATGATCCTAGGTCGAGATATCGTAACGGACTTGATAAAATATTTGGTTAATTACAGCAGTTGAGAGGGTTGACTGACAAAAATCACGCGAAGGAGTACATAAACGAACACGCATAAAATTTACAAACACAGGTGTCACGAACGAGTAACAGTGTAAATAACCCACGTAGAGAGAATCTCAATTCGGTTAGAGGTTCTGGTTTAGCGTTATTGACCCTATATTTTTTGCCTTATTTAGTATGATTTTCATGTTTAAATATATTTGCTCGAATCATAATTGTAGGGTTCACCCTCTCTGCTGCTAGTGATCACACCATTTGGTTCATTTTGTCCAAAAATGTCTACGTACTTTAACATTGATTTTGCCGTATGCACTTCTCGGGTCGTCTAAATAATGACCTTCCAAAGGAATGTGGATGTTTAAGAATCCAGATGAAGTGAATACTTGCCACTTAAAGGTATGTTGAATAAAATTATAAAAAATTAAATCCATTACTGAAATAGTCGGTAATGCCTACATGACTACTATATATATATATATATATATATATATATATATATATATATATATATATATATATATATATATATATATATATATGCATGTATATATATATATATATATATATATATATATATATATATATATACCTTGAAATTGAGAATATTCTTAATTTTCTTCTTGTGTATTTAAGCATGCATATAAAAGAATAAAAGAACTAATAATATTAAAGTTGTATAACACATGAAAATTTATTTCCAATGCTTCCTAAATTCAGTTTTATTGACTTGAGAGGAAAATAAACTGACACATATATGTATGTTTTATTTGAATTAGTACCTGCTGATTAATTGATTTACATCGAAACTCAAACAGTTGAATTTAAATGCTGAATTTTAATTCATTTTGCAGCTATATCCAAGCAGATATATTCTTTGTCTTGGATTCCTCCGGAAGTCAGGGTGAAGATAATTGTGCTACTCAGCTGCAGTTATAACGCTGATGGCCGAAACGTTTATTGCTAAGGTACTGAAAATAACTTTCAAGGATGGCGAGACCAAAATACTCCCGCAGGCCTCTAGGTGGCGCTTTAGTACTTCCGGGACAGTCGGCGAGGCGCTAGGCTTTTGTCCAAGAGGTTCTGTATCATTCTGACGGATGGAAGGTCAACTGAAGAGCAGAGCACAAGAAAATGAGCTGAAGATCTTCATTCGTATGTCTAATGTAACCCGTTTACTAAATTCAACCTCAAACATCCTATCGATACTAGTTTACCATATTTGTCTGTTTTCCTTTGATATGCGATACGCTTTAGTTGTGGGGGTAGGGATGTCATGGGTTATGGGTGGGTGGAGTTATACAACTTATGACTTCAGCTGACGTTAACTAATATTGCAGCAGTTATTATTAAGAAGTATGCGTCTTCCTTAAAATGATATGGACTATTAAATCATTATAAGATAGTATTTCAATTATAGATAACGATGTCTGACCTAGAATCGTGCACTTGTTTGTGCTCTATATTTATTCAGCTTAATTAGGCTACGTAGTTGGTTTGTATACATCTGGTTTTCGTAATTAATAAGTATGCTAACAATTTTTATATTCAATCATTCGCATTGGATGAAATCGGATCCACAGTATTGTGTTTACATTTTTATTTGTATTTTATGATGAATTTCTGTAATTCTATATATGACATGTGCACGTGATTTTTTTTTTTTCATAAGCGTTTAAGAAGCTTGTTCACCTTGTTTTAGGTATGGAATAGAAACCTGTGCCATTGGAACTGGTCGCAACGAAGACTTAACGGAGCTCAGAAACATAGCAAGCGATGCTCGTTTTCTATACCTTGTCAGCAGCTTTTCTGAGCTGAGTACACTGCGCGTGACAGTAGCAAAAGCGATCTGTGGCAGTGAGTATTAGATATATTTTGCCGGAGCACAAGATATAGGTTTGTGCCCACAGGTTTAAAGTCTCTCACGAGTCTTTCGGCTTGTGCTTGCCGATCGCCACGATCGTTATTCCAACCTGATTAATCACTAAATGCAGATGCAAACAATGACTTTTTTACACTTGAAATAATTTGTACCCAAAATGCACAGGAAATTCGATTATTCTAGTAGAGTTTACCTCGCAAGTAGGCCTATACAACACAGTGCCAGTGTTTACGTTGAAATTCCACATCACAACTAAACATTACATTGTTGTGATATTTTTGTGAAAAGATTACTGGATCAAATACCCGTATTTACTGTAACGTATTTGTGACTGGATATTTGCTGTATTTCATTGGAACATTAGTTTATACAGAAGACGTAAACAAATATATTTCTTAGTCGGATTTGCATCACATATTTACCGCGTAAATATGCTGTGGATGGATAAAGTTCTGTCAGTTGGGGACAAAGGTGAGTTTATTTACTTCAGTAAGTTCACATTTAAACCAAGCTTGTATATAGGGTGGATTCCATGCTACAGATATACCACTCCTCCATCTCCATCCCACCCTCGCTTCATTTGAACAATACCCGTAGTTTTACTTAATGTTATTGTTCATGTTATGATATATTATACATGACAAAACAAACCCCTGTGGGGGTAAGTTGGCAATATTGAAACAGACGAGACCATTTTTCCCCAATTCCCTTTCTCGAGTCGAATAAAAAGATGGCTTCCAAAAATGTTCAATGAAAACAAAAAAAATTCCAGAAAGCGGGGTTAAAAAAGTTTTCCCCACGATCGCAGCCAGTCAGTAAAGAGAATACTGCACAATAATTTCATGGGCTTATTTGGACCAATCGGAATCGCATAAAGTGATATGTTCACATGTTATAATATCAAAAATATGAAACTGCACACACTATAGGCAAAGTGTACCGACTATGTGATAAAATAGTATTCTGCAACCTTTGTGAATTATTCATAGGAGTTCTGGACAACGTCATATTGACAATGTCACAATTCTTGGTGTACCATTATATTTCCTGTTCTGAAATGTATACGAAACTTTTCATTCTGTTGGACTTGAATAGAACTGTTTCATGATTATTTTGGATTTATTTCATATAACTGATAGTCCTCTCATATTTTCATTTATAACTTTTATATTTAAATTAATTGTTAAGTCTGACAAAACTTGTTGGTTTTGCTTCTTTCTGATACTTAGTTTATAACTATACAGTCGTAACAATACATTCTCCATCCATCCCCTCCCCCCCCCCACCTACCTACCTACCTATCTACCTACATAATTACTGAAACGACGGAACAGGCACACATATTTAC
The DNA here is from genome assembly GCA_016617855.1 of Megalonaias nervosa. Classification (NCBI taxonomy): domain Eukaryota; kingdom Metazoa; phylum Mollusca; class Bivalvia; order Unionida; family Unionidae; genus Megalonaias; species Megalonaias nervosa. The sequence goes on from JAECUM010002242.1 coordinate 15,667, forward strand.
AATGTAATGGCGGAACAGACGCACTGGTAATTACTGTTACCCTTGACTTAATGGAATCGTTTTTAAATAACTCTGTTGGTAATAATTGAAGTTACTTTTGGGAAATTGTTTTATCTGTGTATGGAGTTTTACGGTTTTATTATATTATTCCTATTGTTGTAAGTAAATACTGAAACTTTCTTCACATTCTGGCTATTTGTACCTGCATTTGAAGACATTTTTTCCTATGCAGATAATTATATGTAAAGAATGCAGTGGCACGTACTCTTGTAAGACTGGACTAAGTGTTACAAATCATTTTCTTCACTCTTTTCGAATTCGTAGTTTGGATGTTTCAAACGGACGCAGTGCCGAATTACCCATGGAGCACACTAAGCACGTGCTTAGGGCACGAGCCCAACAGGGGCACCAAAAAATCCAATTAATTGTTGATGATAAAATTGAGTAAATTATATGACCATTTCGATCTGCATGTACGAGTATTTTGATTTGAAATTATGGCAACATTGGTATTTTCCTACCTTTTTAGCTTTTAATATTGTTTCTTTAAATAATTTTAAAAAATGGCCATAGTCGGGCACTGAATGGTCGCTAAGAGATACCAAATTCGTTATATATTAGCGTCCTTGTCTTTGATTCTCTCTCTCTCTCTCTCTCTCTCTCTCTCTCTCTCTGTATTCGTTTCGCTCGGCTCTAACAAATGTGATGTTAGGATTGGCGTTATTTGCTTTACATTAATGAAACATGTTTATGTTTTCTGGGTGAATTGCTGCTTTAGTTTTAATCTCGGCTCTTTCATCCTTCCAGTCTGTATTCAGTGTCGCTGACCTTGCCGATGTGAAAGTAAACTTGCACTGTATCGGTTAACTGACGATAGGGGTGTTGGAGCCTAGCTGTACTCGGACTTCCAAAACCTGCAAGTTACAGAACTGTTGTTAGGCGCCATTCCTAATTTATTCCCAATTAAGCGACATTAAAAGTCATCTCAACATCAAAGGTACTTTCAGTGGCCCATAATGCTGTTTTGATTATATAATGTTGAAAGTTGACTTGTTCTAACGAAGAAAGAACTTAAAAGGACATTTCGTGACGAAACGTGACGAGTTTTGGACATATCTTTCTCAAAAGGATTTCATTCCGATGATTTTTCTTTTATATTGGTGGTAATTAGAACGTCATTATGTGAGATATTATTTAGTACACGGAACGGTATGACTTTTGTCTTATTGGTGCACTATAAGAGCTTGATTTAACCGAATATTATAGAAATCTTTGTAAACGGGTATGATATAATGTTAATTTTAACTGTATTGTCCCTGATTTTATCGCATGCATCTGATAGCCGAAATGTAAGAGTTTAGTTTTCTTGCAGATTGTGATTTGATTTTTGAAATGGACGCTAAAATAAAAAGGAAATATTTTGATCAAGTTATTTTACTAAATATCTAAAAGCCATCATATTTTCTCTTCATTTTCTCTGTTTAGTTCCTCTGTCTGTCTGCCTATCTCTCTTATATCTTCAGTCAATTGTGTCAAGGGCGATGTTATGCAGGAACCATTTGCTGAACTGTGGTGTCGTCTGCTTGATCCTCCCCACCCCCAACACACACACACACACACACACACACACACACACACACACACACACACATAGTGTTGCTGACCTTGTTGAGGTGAAAAGAACACTTGCAGTGTTTCAGTAAGTATGGAAAAACGTGAATCTTATCTGTGTTCCAAAACATGGAAGTTAGAGTACGAATTTCTATTCTTCTTCTCCTGATTTATTCTGTTCTTTGTGTTTTAAAACGGCGTGATCATTCAACAAAATTTCACCTGCCCATAATAAAAAAAACCAAACAATTTTGATGCCAACACACATCATAATCTGTACCTAAAAGGACTGCACTCACGCAAGGTTCTGTCTCGCACTCACTTACATTCATACCATGTTCACAATCAAACCTTGCTCACACTCACACTTTACTCATACTCAGATTTTACTTATACTCAGACCTTACTTACACTCAGACCATGCTCACATTCAAATAGCAATCACTCAGACAATGCTCACATTCAAATCACACACACATTCAGACCTTACACTCAGACCGTACTCAGTTTCAAATCTTACTTACACTCAGACCGTGCTCACATTCAGATTGTACTCAAGCACGGACTATACTCTCTATGGCCTTACTCATACACAAACCTTACTTTTACACTTAGTCCATGCTCACATTCAAATCACATACTCAGACCTAACTCACACTCAAACCATGCTCACATTATCAGGTTAAGATATCTGATTCTCAATTATATATATATATATATATATATATATCTATATATCTATATATCTATATATATATATCTATATATCTATATATCTATATATATATATATATATATAATATACGTTTTCTGTTGAAAACTTTTAGAGGATGTCAATGAGGTTATTTGTTACATCATTGAACAGTGGTTTTTACGGGTGAATTTATCTTGAAGTATGTGAAGTCTATTTGAGTTGTATACATGATTATTTAGACCTTATTCATAGGTGAGCTTAAGTCTGAAAATAATTCCAATATGTTCATTTGTACTGAACGGATCAATAGCAATAATGCTGTATATCACACATTTCTGATTCAACAAAATCAAGCATAGCCAGTTTATTTCCTTCACGTTTACCGGTTGGTATTTAAAAAATTTGTTTCAGGAATATTTCCTCAGTTCTACAAGAAATTTAATGGGCGTATATACATTGTACAGCTTTTATATAAGTAAATGTAGTTTAATTTTAGTGCGTAATGTAGCCAATTTTCAGATCATTAAATAGTGTCTATCTTTCAACGGAAGCTAGAAGGCTTCGAGAACTAGGAGTGGCAGGTATATACTTTTGAGACCAACGGTTTGTCCTTCCTAGATATCGAAATCAGCACTACACTGACTTCGTCCCCACAAGGAATAGCATTTAGCGTCTAAGAATAACTTTTTTTGTAATCCAAGCTAAAATCCTTTATCTCATTCTTTAATTATTCGTAGTAAGGGCCAGGATTAAAGCACTGGGGTCCCGGGAAACTTAAGACAGGGGAAACCCTGATAGATCTACAAATACATCTTGAATGCAGTCCTTAAACTGTCCCTTATATGTGTATAATTATTAAGGCTATAATTAAGCTAAATCGTATACGGTTTAGTTCTATATGTGGTTTATTTAAACGCACGTAATTTACCCACGGCAACCAAGAGAACCCTATGACTACGGGGACGGCGCCGGGCCATGTGCCCTTGTGTTCCAATTAATCCGGCCCTGTGCGCAGTAGCATCTGAGAAAATTCAAGCAGTCGCCTCCCCGTAAAATGGCTGGTCCCTTAGAAGATGCCGAACAGACATAACTCGGATAGGTTTCGGGGTTTTCCGTTGGGCAAGTCATGAGGAACCAGTAACAACAAAAGCTATTTCTCGATATTTTCTTTATACTGTATGCAAATAGGTTTAATGTTTGTAAGACTTCATTTACTATCTACTGTCTACTCCGAGTCCAGATGTTTGGTATAGCTTCTTCCGGTCTCGTCGATATTTCCATCTTTAATGTTGCGTTCAATCTTGTGTATAGACTGAATAGAATATAGTTGATACAACAACATTTTTCTCTCGTGTGGTAGGCTGGTAAAACAGTATTTTTTTGGGGGGTTTAATGACATAATACAGTATGAGCTATACCATGTGAAGTCAATGAGAACTAAGTGAGTTTCCCAAGTATACGCCGAGAAAGCCGACCCTGGCTGACTTAGGTCGGAATCGAAACTGCGACCCTTAGAATAACACTGCGATAAGTCCTTTTTTGTTTATGTATATTTTTTCTATCTCATTCCCATCATTTTTACTTTTTAATGTTACATGTATTATGTAATTTGATCCAGTGGCATACATTATCGCAATAAAGACCTTCCGCTTCCTTAGTTCATTTTCTCTATTCGATATTTGCTTTCATGTACTCGATGTCTCGCCTTTTTCAAATCAATACTCGCATCTCTCTACTCGATACTCGCTTTATTCAGCTAGTTGCTCGCATTTTCTACTCGATACTATCTTTTTTTTAAACTCAATATTGACTTTTCTCTACTCGATACTCGCTTTTGCGGACTTAATTCTTGCTTTTCTCTGCTCTGAAATTTCTCCTTTGTGAAGTCGATTCTCACTTTTTAAACTCAGTACTCGCTTTTCAACTTGATACTCTATTTATCAGCTCAATATTCACTACATACCATAATGGATAAAAATGTATGGACGTCTGTGGAGTGAGACATAGAAACAATTGAGCTTGATGAAAACCTTGGTTTATAGATAAAATACCTTTTCCTTCTCGCACTTTACAGAGACAGTCAACGTATTTGGGATCCTTACGAAGAGGTGGTGGAAGCTGAGGGAGAGAGAGGAATGTTCAATGAAACTGTATGACGTGTCTTATTAGTTTAAGAAATGTTAATAAAACAGAGAATATGAATGTTTGTTCTCGTTTTTATTGGTATCGCGAAGCACTAGAAACAAACTCTATGGAAAGTGTGTGTGTGGGGGTGGGGTGGGTGGGTGGGTGGAGGACTGTCATTTTCTTTCGACCCGTTTATTGTTTTTTTTTTTTCTTTTTGTTATTTTTTTCTGTTCCCTGAAGATAATGTTGCTGTTTTTTAGCTAATATACTTGAAATAATATTTTATTTCTTTTTGCTTTAAATCAGAACAAGAATATTCTTCCAAGCTGTTTAAAAGCCACGTTCTTTTCTTCAAAAATGTCTCAGCACCCACTACCCCTCGTCTAAATGATCGGTCCCTAACAGAAAAAAAAAATCTCATTTATTCGCATTGGGTGCCAATGTAGATACGCTATACATGATGAAAACTTTCACTATTGAAGGTCGGATGTATGTATGTATGTATGTATGTATGTATGTATGTGTGTGTGTGTATGTGTGTGTGTGTGTTTATATGTTTGTGTGTGTGTGTGTGTGTGTGACGAAAACAAATTTGCATTGTTTGTTGGCGTTTCTCAATGATTATATGTTATGTGTATCTCTATTTTGTAATTGACCTAAGTCCCAAATCAAGTTAATGTTCTACCTGACTAGTGACATTTATATTGTAAGCAACATACCACATAGCTAATATTTCTCTATGATTATAGATTAAGATTCAGATAATTATTATTGGAGGTAAACATGTTTCTTTGAATCTGTATCTAGGACATAGTTTTTCACTTGGACTTTCCTAAACTTGTTTACAACTTTTAATATTTTAGAGAGGAGACTGAGCTACATTATGGCTGTATTACTGTATCTTAGCTTTTCTATCAGTGTAGTTTGCTTGAAAAATTACTCATTCCTTCCTTAGCATCCAAAGTGGAATCGGCATTTTTGTTGTGTGCAGTTTTTAGTTTGGGTTGATTTATTTATTTAAATTATTCACTGGAATTACAAAAAGCTCATTAAAATTTATAGGACACAATTATTACTTTGGAATTATAGTGAATTCAGTCAATGACATTTTGGATTATATTATTGTGGTAAATCAAAAGTCTGTTAGCAAATCGCCACATTCCAAGCAATTGACATTCGAAAATGCAGCCATATCAACACATTCAATATTGGAACTCTGTACATTCTGACTTGCGATAGAACTTTAAGGACTATTTGGGATTTAATTTACAATACTGTGAGTTCTTTCTAAATTTTCACTCTGTATTCAAGGAAATAAATTATTTGCTTTGACACAGATCGTGCTTAGCTTTACAGTTCTATTCAAGGTTCCTCAAAACACGAGGCACAAATTGATATAGGAATAGGTATTTTGTAGCTCTCTGCTCTATACTCACTTGCAACAAATTATTCACATTCTTATATATCCTGAGTTTTCTCAGCATATACCACTGATGTTGGATACAACATTTACCGTGAAATTATTGGAAACTAGATTTTGTCTAGAACAATCTACCCTGATTTTATAAAACCATAAGACACAGACAGAAACCATTGCTAAACCTGTGATAACTTCTTTCTTTTCTTTGTAGCTCAAGGGAATTTTTTACATATAAGGATTGATTCCCTGTGCGACACCCTTTGACAGAACAGGCCCGTGTTTATAAAGGAGAAGTACGGGCCAGACCGTATATTCAAGGTGAGATCCGGCCTTTGTGTATGAACCATATCGATCACGGTTAAAGGGTTCATAGAACTGACCACGAACTCTGTCAGGCACCCACTCCATAGCGATAGGGGGTTCAAGAACACACATCCACCAGCAGACTTCCATGCACCTCTCAGCATATGCTATGGCATGCAGGCATTCTGTCACAATATTACGTGGAAGGATTGTCGGATACTTTGTTTGAAGAAAGTCCTGAAATGAAACCAAAATTTAGTAAAACACACTATTTCGTAGGAAGTTCACTTATTTCATTGGACAAAACTGTCTCATGTGCAGATATATAATTCTCGAGTTAAATTTTATAATATAATGTTAACACACCAAAAACTAACAGCAAGAAAAAACGCAACCATCGAGTTTTACATAAAATCAACCATAAATGACCGCGTTAGACTATGAAATGGTTTTCCTTTCAACTAATCATTGTCTCTTTAAGCACACGTTTTTATAAGGTAATAAACACAAATATCTATTTTTCCGGGACTATCATGAAAGGTACGCGTACAATAAATTTATGTTAGTCTTACAATTGGAAAGTCATCACACGATTCCAGTAAGCCTCGTTTTCTCTATCATCATTTTGAGGCAACCTTTGTTCGTTACTGGAGTCCTAAAAACCATTGAATTGCATATCATGCTTCGGCGAGTTGCTAATATTGTATCAATGACATATACACGAACCAAATATAAAACAGTAAGTTGACATTTGTAAAAAAAAATCTATCTCATTGATAATTAGATTGATTTTTCACAATGACAACTAGTACTAACATTAGTACCCCTACTTTGTGTACATGGTACTACAATGTTCCTATATGTATCTATGGAGCAGCCGGGTGTGATTCACATCAGACGCTTGTTCAGCATAGTGTCACACGGTTATAAGGTGTTGCATATATATATATATATATATATATATATATATATATATATATATATATATATATATACACACACACACACACACAAATCATCCAGTCTTCTTGTGTAATACCTGTATTATTGCCTAGTGTCATTTTAGAAACACGAGTACAATAGCATTGATATTCTTCATTCGAAATTGTGTGCTGGATTGTCCACCAAATTAGTTCATATAATAGCTACTTCCGTTTTCAGCCTCTCTTTTCGGTGCGGCCATAAAAAGAAATTGCATTCTTCTTTGGAAACGAAAACAGATCGTTGTAAATACGGTGCGCATTAAATGCCGTTTCGTAGAATATACAAATATTTTATTGCAGGCCTTATTTGGAAGGAGAAGTACCGCGAGACTCTCGTGTTATCTGTCAGTGTGGTCAAAATAGGGTTAGTGTAAACATATCCATATATGTTACCTTATACAAACTTAACAACTTTATTGATGGCCAAACGTCCTGAAAAAATAACTCTATGTAGGTAGCATATATTTATTCATGAATTTGCTCCATTCCAAGGTATGGGAATCACTTAATAGCCTCGAACACGTCGAGGCTACATCCAGGCCCGGCCCTATGGCAAGGCGAACTAGGCAACCACCTTGGGCCCCGCGCTTTCAGGGGCCCTGCGCTGCTGACGGAAATCAACTCCGCAATGCATTTTTTTTTTTGCTTGGGGCCCCGCTCATCGCTTGCTGCCTTGGGCCCCGCACATCCTAGGGTCGTTTCTGGCAACATCATCGTAGCTAAACTAGTTCACATGTATCCAAATACACGGCTGACAGTGTGCCGTAATTTACATCACGTACGATATGGTACGTTTTCAAGCATTAGTGGAAACAGCTGTAATAACCATCAACAATCGAACCGCAACGCAACGATGATTTTTCATGTTCTATGACAGTTGTAACAACATGCCATCCAATTTAAAACGAACCATCTTTTATGGTGGGATTAATAACGAGAATAAGTATTTAACTGTGTATATTATTTCTGTTTCACTATACAAAACCAAGCTTAATAGTACTTGAAACATACTGTGTCCAAATAAAATACCAGTTTCAGGAATTAAAAGTAGTGCAAGTAGTATATGTTGTTTGTTGTTGCGGTTATTTTTCTAAAAGTAATCAAAGTATTAATACCAGTATCTTGCTACTACTACTAATTCGACTACTACTACTACTACTACTTCGACTACTACTACTACTACTTCGACTACTACCACTACTATTTCGACTACTACTACTACTAATATAACTTCGACAGCATATGCTGTTACTACTACTTCGACTACTACTACCACTTCTAATACTACTGCTACTATTACTAGTAATGGCTTCTAATACTACCGCTAATAAAGACTCTAAAAGTACTGCTACTACTACTATTGATTCTAATAATACTACTACTTATATTCTACTTCTAATACTATTACTGATTTTAATTCTACTGCAAGAACTACCGCTTCTAATAACAGTACTACTACTGCTTCTAATACCACCAATACTGCTCCTCATTCTACTGCTACTATAACTACTACAGCTTCTAATGGTACTAATACTACTGCTTCTAATACTACTGCTACCACTGCCATTGCTTTTAATTATATTGCTACTTCTTATTACTATTGTTTCTACTACTACTACTGCTTCTAATACTGCTACTACTATACTACTGTACTTCTACTGCTTCTAAAACTACTACTACTTCCACTATTTCAGCTACTATGAAATTATATAAGTCATTACTTTTATATTAAAACATTTGGATTTACAAACTAAAATAATGTATTTTGTAAGTAACTTTAATAAATAAATTATATTAACTTACACAAACCTTGGAAGTTTCGATCTTGCAATTAGGGTGCTCAAACAGTTAGGTCGTGCAATTAGGGTGCTCAAACAATTCGGTCTTGTAATTAGGGATTTAAACAGTTCGGTGATGCACTTACTGTATGCAAACAGTTCGGTCGTGAAATTAGGTTGCTAACACACTTCAGCTGAATTTGCTTCATCAGTTTCATCAGGTACAAATATTATATATATATATATATATATATATATATATATATATATATATATATATATATATATATATATATATATATATATATATATATATATATATATTGTAGTGCATATAGGTTTTGCTGTGAGGATTTGAAACGACATTGGGGTGGGGGAACTGGGGAAGAGGTGTTATAAACTCAACGTGTCAAATAATGAATAGTCATATGGGTCGACAAACTGAAGGACAATCCTTGAACGTCTCGGTTGACGAATTTTTATATTTATTAAAATTCAAGAAATTTGAAATAATAATAATAATAATAATAATAATAATATGCAGTGAACTGGGTGAAATCTGAATCAGTCGGAGAAGATTGGAAATTTGGGACCTTGCGGCCTGCTGTTGCATAACTTGTCATACTAGTAAGAATCATTTCTCTCTCTCTCTCTCTCTCTCTCTCTCTCTCTCTCTCTCTCTCTCTCTCTCTCTCTCGATAGATAGATAGATAGATAGATAGATAGATAGATAGATAGATATAGAGAAATAGATATAGATAGATAGATATTTAGTCTGTATTATTTGATTACCAATTACATGGGAGTAAAGCATGAGAAAAGACCTGATCAATTTTTAGGGGAGGGGGGTTACCCTCAACTCATAGAAGTGGCCAACCTTCTGTTTAATCCTTTTATCCGTTTGTTAATACTGTTCCTGAGACTAACATAAAGGTGTTACCATTTTCGTTTTGTGTGGACACCCCTAGGACCTCCAGCTGTGTTTGTACCGAAAGTTGAAAGCTTTTTTTTAAAAAATGAAATTACCTTCTCTATTTATGATTAATATCTAACATATTGGTGTAAAAGTCAACTATGCTGAGTAGAAACCATATCGTACTATATAAATAGCTTTTTGCCGCTTGTATTTGCTCTATTAGATCCAAACCCTTGCTAGCGTGTAACCATGCTTTTATATTGTGTCCCACTTTTTCCAGAATATTTCTTTACTTCGCGTTCTTGAAGTTCCTTCCATATATAACCCCAAGCGCCTTTCCAATTTCCTCTAAGCAGAATTTCTGTTTTAGCGTGATTTTTTTTTTATCCCGATACGTTTCCAAAAATCACTGAATTCTTTTTCCAAATGTTTAAAAGAGTGTTCATCTGAAATGAAGTTGGTGCAATCATCTGCATGTTGCACCATATTTAGTTCCTTAATAAATTTGGAATTTTTATTCCTCTTATATTTTTATTGTTTTGAATTTTTTTTACGCAATACTTCCGTACCTTTAACACATAGAAATACAGAAGCATTGATAGGGAACATCCCTGCCTTACCGAGCGTTCAATATTGACTTTGCTTGCTTTTGCTACATTAATTTGTACACTGGAGCATATATTTTTATATAGCATTTTAGCCCAATTACGAAAATTTGTATAAAACTCGTATTTTACTGATACTGTGTCAATGTAACTATGTTGTATTCTATCAAACGCTTTCTCTTAATCGTAGAGTATAAGGCCCCCCCCCTTTTTTCTCCATTTGTTTCTATGAAATAAATTACACTCACTATAGTTAAAGTGTTATTATATATATATATATATATATATATATATATATATATATATATATATATATATATATATATATATATATATATATATATATATATACGCCCTCCCCACAAATTTCGTTTATGTTAGACGACTCATGCAGTTTTTAACTCCACTGGGTATAATCTTGCTAAGGATTTTGTAATCGGTATTTCGAAGAGATATCGGTCTCCAGTTCCGTATATCTTTGCAGCATTATATTATTGTAGACATATTCTAGAATGGGTATTAGTGATTGCTGGAACGAAAGGTAAAAGTCGTACGTGAGCCGTATGACCCTGGAGATTTCCCCTTGTGTAGTTACTGAACTGCATTCTGTATTTCATTGTGTGTGATAGTTTTTCACATCTGGTCATAGAGTTTGTGTAATTTTTAAGAAATAAATAGTGTTACGCTAATTTTCGATCTCTTCTTGTTGGATATACTGTTTGGTGCATAAATCTTTGTAATACTTAGAAATCTCATTCATTATATCATTCTGCTTGTTTAGTACAACCTCTTATACTTTGAATGATTTCATACCCTTGTTATTCCCCTTTTTAAATTCCTTTCTTCCATAGATTCCCCTTGTTTTGTTGTATATTTCGAAAATTTTCCTTCTTTAATATGTATCCCTCCTAGTTTACATTCTTGTAGTAATCACATTCTGTTTTTCCTGCAACTTTTTCTTCTTCTCCGTATTCATTCCTATTTAGGACTTTAAGACACCAATTTTCTCCTCCTCTCCTTTGCCTATGTATCAATGTGCAAAATCTTTCGTGATTCTTTGAATTTATTTTTGTAGGCCCTCCCATTCTTCTAAAATATTTCGGTCTACTTTGAACATTGTTCAGCAGTTTTAAATTTTTTTGGTATTTGTTATCTTCAAGTATTGAGTTATTCAATTTCCGTGTCACTTCCCTCCATTTTAATCTGTTTTCCATTTTAATGTGTATAACTACGGCACTATGATCTGAAATATCCGCAAGTATAATGTCGCATTTACTTGCGTATTTTAATCCCGAATCTGATATATAACATGTATTAACCCTAGTGCCTTGATTAACATTCTATTTATATGTATAGTCTTCCTTTTCTGGGAAGTTTTCTCTGTATACGTCTGTAAGTTTGTTTTCCTTGATATAGAGTTATCAATTGAATGTTTTAGTAATTCGTCATCTCCGTTAAACCCTCTGCTTCTATCCTTTGGCTTTAGAATCAGTTAAAGTCACCTCCAATAACTAAATTTTTCATTGGGACGTTTTTTTAGCTAGTCCGTTAAACTGTATATAATTGTCTTTTTCTTAATTTTACCATAATTTGACGGGACATATATATTTAGTAGATGCAATCCTTTTATATCTATATGAATCATCCTTCCATTAAACTTTTCGTCAGCTATTTAGATTGACCATTGTAGTTTTCAAGCGTTTTTTTTTAAAGGCATATTGCTACTCCCGATCTTTCTGACGTTTACATTTGTTTATGAAAACTATCGCTTCTAGGCTTCTTCTATTTGTTTCACTTGGTTAACATCTATATTATATGTCTTGTACGTGTATCACACAACATCGTATTATGTTCATTTTCTTAGCTTATTTATTTCTCCCTTTAATTTCATTTACATTCAAGGATATCACACGGAGATTGTGTCATTCCATGGTAACCTTGAAATGGTAATTTTATGGTCTAAATAATAATTGTTTAATTTTTCATGCTGTTAAATATTTTTAGTTAGAGTTAGAGAAGTCATAGTTTGCTTGATGTTGTCTTTTATCTTTGTATTCTTCCAAAGAGATTCGTCTCTTTATGTCCTTACTTGTTGGTTATTCTCAGTAAGAACGGTTTTTTCGGCCTTGGACGGCCCTTCTTAATTATTTTTCCCATTAGAGGGGGTCGTTTGTTGTCTGCCTCGAGGGCTGATTCCTCACTCGATGGCCAGTTAATTTTGATTTCCCCGCTTTTGGGGGATTCATTTTTTTTTTTTTTATACCTGTCTAATAAGTTTGGTTTGGTTGCAATGGTAGTGACCTTGTCTTGGGACCTTTGATTTACCTCCTGTACTTCTTGGAATTCTACGTCCATTACTCCATCAGCTTGTACTCTCTGTGCCTCCATTGTTGCCTTATCAGCGTAGTTCATATTTTCCCCACTACTACTTTTAGTTGTTGGACTTTTGGGCAGTCCCTCGGTAGATATCCTGTTTTCATGCATCTTATGTAGGAGAACCTCTGCAGGCCATGGGCTCTCGCCCTCATTTATCTCAGAACAGTCTAGAAGTTGACATCCAGACCTTCTGTATGCTAGGAGCATTATATCTGTTCCTTCATGTCTGATAGTTGTTGTAAAGTAATCTTCACGTTTTGCATCCATTGTATATTGTTGAGTGCTCGTGTGCATTATGTTTAATTAAGGACTTTTTCCTAATAATGAAAACTATTTATGGTTGTTAGTGTTGACGAACAATTTTAAACTATTGATAAACACTACGAAAACAAGGAAGCAGTGCTACTCTAAACTATTCTTCTGAGTTACATAAAGGCAGTTCACTAATAAGCAATGAACAAATGTAGCTAACTATGACTGTGTACATTGCACCTGATGATTTTGTGTTCACTCTAGGTAAGTAAAAATCACCATTTAGATGTATACATAGGTGAATTCTAGATAATACATACATGCTTCAAAATGAAAAGTTTCGCGCGGCAGAATTATAAAGTGATGATGAGAGAAAATATGAAAGTTGCAGTGAAATGATGATAAACAAAATTGAAAAATTGAAAAAATAAACCAATGTGCAATAACAGAGACTGATATATGACATTAACTCTCTCCCAAGGCACGGAAATCCATGGTAAGGTACTATATGCGAAAGGCTTTCTGCTGTAATCCTATATGAGTGGTTCATGAGACAATATGATTTGGCGATGATATAATACAAATTAGGCATTTGATAGGGTCAAACATTGGACACCTTTTTAAAAGTAAATTGATATTCAAATACCCGTCTATATAGTCCAAACTTTAGTTAAATGGTATGGCCAATAATTGTACTATGTGCGTGGGGGAAATGTAATATCCATCTCTTTACAAGTAACCAATTGGGTGAGGCAGGGAGGTGTTATTTACCCTTTATTATTTAATATATACATAGGGGAGTTAAATCGTAAGCTGGGTCAGTGTCACGTGGGGTTACATCTGCCACCAAATGTGTCATTTCTTAACACTTTTGGTTTTACTGATGATATGTCATTGATAAGTCCTTCTGCTGCAGGTTTAAGGAAATTATTAAAGATATGTGAACAATACGCATTAGAGAATGATATGATCTATAATACACAAAAATCAGTATGCATGGCCTTTCAGTCAATTTATTTCAAATTACCATCTACTCCCTCCGTACATCTCAACGGCCATGCTGCTATGTATGTCACCAGTTGCACGTATTTGCATCACATTTCAAAATTCAGTCGGTCAGATGATGAAGATATGACGAAACATTACCGATTTTTGTGTACTCGAACAAAAATAATTCTGCTTAAATTTAGGAATTGTTCAATAAATATCAAAATTACATTATTCAACTCTTATTTCTGCACAGTGTATTGTGATCCTCTGTGGACGAACTTTAGTGAATGTAATAAAAGAAAAGTAGTTATTGGTTATCATAATAGTCTTCGTTTTCTATTAAGCCTTCCAAGATGGAACATTGCCTAAAACATGAATTCAGACGAGGGCATTGATGGACGTTATTATTGTGATATATCAAAAGACTGTTAGCACATCATCACAATCCAGGCCATTGTTACATTAGCACTTTCGAGACTTCAGGAACATCAACACGTTCAATATTGGAATTTATCTAGAATACCACTGGAATTTATTTGGAACTTCATATATTTTGATTTGTGATAAAACTTTTAGTACTATTTGGTATTTGGTTCACAATACTGTAAGTTCGTTCTAATTTTTCACTTCGTATTCAAGGTAAATAAAGTTTTATATATTCCAGCTCAATAACTCACCTCGCGAGCATACGGAAGCATTTGTGTGGCCTTGATGAGTCTTTGTTCTCTCTGGCTATTCCTATGTGCTTCGAATTCTGTGGTATTGGCCCCATATAAACCGCTTTTCTAAATGATGGTTAAAAAACGTTAAATCATTATTGTGAAGATTTTGCTTCGCTAAATTAAATATATGCAAAATGACTGAAGTTTGGCCCTTGTTTTTATATACAGGTTTATGCCACTGCCTCTATTAAACTTTGTCTAATTTAATCAGAAATGTCATTGATACCATCGTACAGTTAACATTTTGACTCCCTTGAGATCGGATTAAAGCATCACCCCTATCTCACATTTTTACAGTTTTAAATGGTATAATATCAGGTTCTGATAATTTCAATTCGCCAATTTAAGGTGTTACGTGTAGGCTCGTACAAAAGTAACAAAAGATATGAGTGAAGCCAACAAGCTTTGTAAATTTAACAAAATTATTTATTTCCCTAGAAAACAAGGTAAAAATATGAAAAAGAACTTACGGTTTGTGAATCTAATCCAAAAATTAATCCTAGAATTTAAAAATATAAGTCCTGTCACTAAACAGTTCTAATTGAATCCAAGTTCGATTCTCGATGTAGTTTCAAAGATGGAAGGCGATGACGTCCTCTATAACCAGTTTGTGTTGACGTGTCAACAATTCCTTGTTGAGTCACCAAGAATATAATTCCGGCTTTAGAATTCCGAATAATTTTTAGTAAATGTCTTTGTCCAAGAATTTCGGTGAACAAGAGTATTTTCCAGGGTGAATAAATTATTTTAAATAAAAAAACCTCAATTCAAATGGCAGCAACAGGAATACCTTTCAGTCTCAAGGTATTATTTACAACTGCCTAAAATTTACTGAGAACTAAGTTTTAACCCAACAAAAAAAGCAATTTCAGACATGCGTGATGGGTCACGTGATCACTCACTTCGAACAGCGTAGTAAAATAATATGGCAATTAGCACGTAGGCTACTATAGCCTAGCTAAGAATCAATGATTCCCACACTGGAAATGAATTTTAAAAACTGTTTACAACAGAGCTAACACGTGGGCTGAACATGACCTTGGTAATGACCAATCATTTTCACTCAGTGTTTACAAATTCAGAACCAAGGTCAGGAACTAGGTCAGCTAAAAATATAATGTAGCAATACTTTTGCGTTCTAATCAGGCTAAAAGAACTGAACTGAATTTACTGGGAAAAATGTCAAATCCAGTTAATAAAGTTATTACAATAAAATATAACGAAACAAAAATAAAATAAAAATGAAATTTAGACCTAACACACAAGTAATTTTATTACATATACGTAACAAAGGAAAGTTATTATGACGGAGTGACGGATATAAGGACGGACGGATGAACCTAAGGACATACACTGGTGCAACATAATATCCGGATTGTTAATTTTTTTTAAAACTATGTTCAAAATAATATTAGATATGACCTTTCTGTTTGGACTCTTGAAATTTTTTTTTTCTTTAAGGAAACCTGCTTCTGTTCAATGACGTACTATGTACAATCTGACAGTCAACCTATCCGTATCAAAGAATGATAATATGAGTGACGTACTAGGTACAATCTGACTGTACACCCATCTGTATCAGAGAATACCAGTGACGTACTATGTACAATCTGACTGTCGACCTCTCTGTATCAGAGAATGATAATTCTAGACATCTTCGGTATTAATGATCTTTATGCGCAAAAAAGAAAAGAGATCAAAGTTAAAAAAATTAAGACAAGAAGACAAATTTCATGTTTATGTTGCAAAAACATGGAAGTTTGAAGACCACTAATCACGAGGGTAGTATAAAGATGGGTAAATAAGTATACTTGTGTTTTACCCATGATGTGTCTTCTTCTGAATTCCGGTTATGTGCTAGATTCAGTTCTACACCAGCTCGGCAGTGTTCATACGCTTTCTGAAATGAAAATTCACAGGACAGTTATAGTTAAAAAAAATTCATAACATGAAAAATTTATTAAAACAAAATGGTACATGCAAAACGAAGGTGAAATGCATATACTCTCCACAATAATACTGTGTTACAGACTGATAAATTGGAACGATATTACTGAAATATACTACCCAGGGATTGATTGATTGATTGACTGATTGATTGACGTTCTTACAGATAATAAAACACGGAAATTTTAGACAATTAAATTGTTCAAGGCTCCATATGATTCTTCTTTTAATGTCTGAAGAAGTCTCATAATCAGTTAACAATTAAAACGCGTTGACTCGTTTTATCCAATGAAGAGTTTCCTCCTTTTGCGTTATGACATAAAGTTTCACTTTTCTATTTGGTAGATTTTGCGTCTAGATCAAAAAAATTTCGGCAAATATTGAAAACAGTGTCTCTTTCTCAATGAAAGTAACAAAGTACCGTGACAATCTGCAACAAATAGAATACAGTGTTTCTCTCCTTCATGCCACGTGTCGTCAGCTCCTCAAATGCATCTGCATATTCCCTGAAGTAAAGGTCTAAGAACCGGTCTGCAAGTTTGGAAGGGCGTAGGGGGCTATAGAAGTCCGCCATCTGAAGCTTGCTGTCCCTCAGTAATACGCTAGTTTCTAGACTTCGTCTGAAGGAAAGATGAAAATCGTGTTGTTCAAATTTGCTTTGAACAGTGATATGAGACGAAATTTTATTGGATTTTAAAGAAAAACGTTTCAGAATGGATATACCTTCAATGTTTCATCGGATGGGCAGGTCTGGAAAAATGAAGTGAACAAGTTACTAATAATAGAATTTTACTCTGTACAGCTCCATCTCATACTTTTGATTGTACACTTCCGTCACATACATATGATTGTACACCTCTCCCTCATATGTATGATTGTACACCTCTCTTTCATATGTATGATTGTACACTTCTCTCTCATATGTATGATTGTACACTTCCGTCACATACATATGATTGTACACCTCTCTCTCATATGTATGATTGTACACTTCCGTCACATACATATGATTGTACACCTCTCTCTCATACATATGATTCTACACCTCTGTCTCATACATATGATTGCACACTTCCTTCTCATACATATGATTGTTTACTTCCGTCACATACATACGATTGTACACCTCTCTCTCATACATATGATTGTATACATCTGTCTCATACATATGACTGTACACATCTTTCTCATACATCTGACTGTACATCTGTGTCTCATACACATGATTGTACATCTCTGTCTCGTAGATACGATTGCACACCTAATAGCATAACTTTACTCCCTACAGCTCCTTCTGATACTTATGATTGTACACATCTGTCTCAAACATATGATTGTACAACTCAGTCTTATAATATGATTGTAGAATCTAACCCAAGGATTAAATATGGTCTATCACTTGAATTGCAAAAATTGAGTTTACTAGAGAAACTCAGATCATCGGTCCAATCTGAAAAAAATCAGATCTGGACAGTGGAGATCTCATTTGAATCAAATTGATTATCAAACCCATCTATTTAGACTTCCCCCTTTCCAAATATACACCCTTCGATCATATTAAGATTAAATTTCCACAGTCAGGCCCGGCCCTAGGATGGGCGGGGCCCAAGGCAGCAAGCAATGAGCGCGGAGCCCCAAGCAAAAAAAATGCATTGCGGAGAAGCGCGGGGCCCAAGGCGGTTGCCTAGTTCGCCTTGCCCTAGGGCCGGGCCTCTGGTAACCTTACACACAGCAAATCGAGCTGATTCAAGGTTTTAAAAGTCAATCGAGCTCTTCACCATGTATAGCAAGTTCACAGGATCTGGTTCAAGGGGAAGCACACCCCCCGTCCCCGGATATTATCGTCACACATTAACTTTAATCCTTTTACTCCTACAAGGGGTAACTTAATGGCGGATGGTGTAACGAGAATGCCACCCCTTCCTCTTTCAGGTATTTTTTTGTTTTAATATTAGGTCTACCCATTACCTGAACTTGCAACCACCACATGTAACCAATGGTTTTGTACGTACTCAGAATGTGGTTCTAAGCTGTAAACTAAAAGTTTGACGATCGTGTTGTTGTTTATTATTAACCCAATAATTGTTCATACTATATGAGATCAGGGGATATAACATATGTTACAATTATTCTGCAAAATCAGACGGTACTATTTGTTGAGAGATCTCGAAAATATTATTGGATATTCCAAGTGGTAAGGACGGACACGTTAATAAATACGATCAAGTATGTGTACGTGGAACTTCTTCAGTCCCCCCCCAAAAAAACCCTCTGCAAATTTCATCTGAAATTTGTTTTATTTACATATGAAAACAATGCAGAAAGAAGCAAAGAAATTGATCTAATTTGTTCAGACTTTAGATAATTCATTTTTCTCTCTGACCCTTGTTGGGTGATGCTTTGCTGGATCGAACTTGATTTGTCGTCAGTTAGGGTCCAAATACATTTCAAAGTGTAAAAAATGTAATTTACTGTAACATATTAGGTCCGAGTGAGTTGATTTTAGGGAACGAGCGGTGGGGTTGGTGATCTGAATATCAATTTTAATCTGCTAATCTTCAGTTCAGGAGCACGTTTGGTATAATGTTAAAAGGACAAAAATGTATTTTCCTACGTGTGTGTGTGTGTGTGTGTGTGTGTGTGATTTGGATTTTTAACGTAGCTTTAACAATTTTTCAGTCAGGGAAGACGGGCAACCAGGGGTATATCCCCGGGGCCTGGGCCCGTAAGGGGACCCTGGTCGAACAACACTTTTTAATTTTATAAAAGAAAAATTTTGTTTGAACAAGAACTAGGTGAGACCCGGGTGTTTCTTACCCAAGGGCCCGTGATCACTTTCTACTGCCCTGGACACCAGGCCGACCACTCCTAACACTAACCTCTTAATGCTGAGCGCCTAGCGAGGCAGCTGCTAGTACCATTTTTATAAGTCTTTGGTATGACTTGGCCGGGTTCGAACCCGCGACTTCTCGCATTCGAGGCGGGCGCTCTAAACAATAGGCCATCGGAGCGGTGTATTTTCCTACATAAATTTCGGATATAGTTGATGTCGTAATGCAGAAAATGATATATGTTACCACGATATATAACACGAATTGGTAATTGGTTTCGTAACTTAATTCATCATTTAAGCTGTCGTGGTCGTCAGAACATAACTCGCCATGGCTGGATGTCAAATCACCACGTGATATTGTCATTGGATGTCTGATGTCTGATATGAATTAAATTGTACATCCCATAAAATCGTTAATTTCCTGTAACCACTTATCTCTTTATATACAGATAACATCACATTTGTATCGTTACACACGTTTTAGCAGAGGGATTCACAGTGATACAGTCTACGAAAATCAGAACACATCTTACTTATATGCATTATATCCATTTGAATACAAGTAGCTGTCGCGGATATTCGGACCATGTCGATTCAAAGTGTTCTTTTTCCGAACATGGTTATCTCCTCCATTGATAAAGTTAGGTCGAACATCTTCAGGGGCAGGCAACCAGGGTAGAACCTCATAATGACTCTCACTAATAATAATAATAATAATAATAATAATAATAATAATAATAATAATAATAACAGCAATAATAATAATAATAATAATAATAATAATAGCATTATGCGCGATTTGTCGTGTGCAAACATGTGCCGGAGCAAGGATTTAGAGGTGGCTTTAAAATCTCTCTTGCTTGCCCCTGTAAAAGCATGGTCTGTATTCTGCATGAACAAATAACAACTATACAATAATATTCCAAATGCCAATTAAAAAAAGATTAGAGTGTTTGAACATATAAGTTCTAATAAAATAGCACGTGCAAAGTCAACATTTACGTACAGTCAAAGTCAACATTTATGTACAACCGAAGTCAACAACAGAACTCATGATTCAAATTAGCTGAAAAGGAATGTATGTGTTTTACCACACGCCTAATTTGAACCGTGTGTGTGTGTGTGTGTGTGTGTGTGTGTGTGTGTTAAGCAAAATTCCTTGGAAAAAATATCATGAAGCTGCTTTGCCATTAAATGATTATAAAATTACAATAAAATGTTATATTATAAAATTACACTAAAATGTTATATTATAAATGTACACTATAATGTCATATTATAAAATTACACTAAAATGTTATATTATAAAAATACACTATAATGTTATTATACAATATCGAACTGGAAGCATTCTCATTATAGTCTTCATTAAAATATAGGAATTATTTAGATGATGGAAGATTCTCATGAAATAACACGCAGCATTCAAAGCTTAAATATATATGCATTGTTGTGCCTAGGGATATACATGTTCGTCGTTAAAATATTATTTTGTTGCAGTTGATATGACACTGAAAGGAGATGTCAATATTTTGATTTTATTATGCTTAAGTTGTGACTTCAAATCGTGTTATTAGATTTATTGCAATTAAATTGCAAGGAGAAATTTAAAACGACTTATGAGGCCTTTTGTTCTTCCGTATATCGTGGTAGTTTTTGCCCTTAATATTTACAAGTAGAAAGTTTTTTTTATGAATTCTAAGAAAGCTTGGCACGGATTTTTTTTTATATCACAACTACGTACTCATATGATGGTGCCTTGGGTTTGATTTCTCGAACATGCTTCTCTGGAGTGATCAGTTTTTCTTTATCATGTTTTGCAACCGGAAGTGGATCTCTCTGCCTTTTGCTTTCCGCCTCAATCTGTTTATGACTCGCCTCTTCAGCTTCTGTGACTGCAGGACTGATTGAAGGCTTTTTATTTGGCTCTGGTCTTTCAGGTTCCGTCTCTATTGGCTGCTGTACTCTTTCTTCAATTTCAGTGCGTGGTATGGATTGAGGACGGAGCGTAGATTGTACATGTTGTGGAAGAGGTGTGGAATAAACAGGCTGGATGGAAGATTTTGCGGGCGGCGGTGCCCAATAGCCAGGGCTCGTCTCTTCGTTTGGAATAACGGAAGGTGTTCGCTGAATAAAAACAAAGAGTGGCATTTATAGTCTCGTTTAATCAGACAACTTGCATTAACGTGAGCTCTTTGACATACGAAAGTTTGGTAAAAGGTATATACTAATGAGTATAACACTCAAAACAATGCGTTCAAAGCACGTGGTAAAATCGCCGATTGGTTCACAGATTAGTCAGCATTATCAATAAAACTTAGATTATGTTGGTGCACCATTTTATTATTTCTTTTACTGTTTTAACGGACCGCAAACAATATCTATAAGAAATAAGTTTTCTCTTAGACAAAATCAAGAAAATGTCCAGTGTGTGACACAACTTCATTGAGTGTGTGTGTGTTTGTGTGTGTGTGTCTATATATATATATATATATATATATATATATATATATATATATATATATATATATATATATATATATATATATATATATATATATATATATATATACACACACACATACATATCCAGCAAGTATTAATGTTGCGGAAAATAAACCCGTTTTATAAGTTTGTGGTAAACACCATGTTCTTGACTTAGACCAAGTAAACTATGTTTCCTTTTATTAATAATTATCCTAAGTTTAAATCCGTACCGTACTCATAGAAAAATATATTAGCTATGCAGATTAAATATACATAACAGTAGTAGCAAGATATTAAATGTTAGGATTCGAACTGACCTACAAAATGTATTTATTATAGAAATGAGGCTTCTTTATGCACATTTTTGATGGAATTATTATTATAGGTTGAAAGAGATTTAACTGGTGAGTACACGTACTCAGCTATTGGCGTTTATTTTACAGATTTCGTATACATATAAATAAATATTAAATATGTAATAACTATTTTAAGCATTTCTTGTTTAATCTGGGAAAAGCTGATGGCCGTGTCAACGAGTCCATAATATTACGCCCTCTTGTATCCCCCTAATTTGTTTTCGGGGGTGGGTAGGTTAATACATGATTATCTTCTGCTAATTGACATGGTTGGTTATAACACGGTTCGGTACATAGCATGGTCCTCGTTGTTTGACCCGAACAATCATGTTATTGGAGGTCACACTATATAGACTTCACTGATTCGATGGTAAATTGTTTGGAAAGGAGATAAAAAGAAAGAAAAAAGAAATTAGCAACACAAATCGGTAACTATCAATTGTATAGACCTTTACTAGACTCAGTCGGCGTAGAATGTGTGTGTGTGTGTGTGTGTGTGATTTGGATTTTTAACGTAGCTGTAACAATTTTCCAGTCATATCACTACGAGTTCTGCAGTGAGGCAGTTATTAGCAATGTCTAGCACTGGGGCATCATGCCGCAGACATGTAGTAATATATCCACCCAGTCACATTATTCTGACACCAGGCCGACCAGTCCTAACACAAACCTCTCAATGCTGAGCACCAAGCGAGGCAGTTGCTAGAACCATGTTTACAAGTGTTTGGTATGACTCGGCCGGGGTTCGAACCCGCGACCTCCCGCATCCGAGGAGAACGCTCTAACCGCTTAGGCCACCGGAACGTTCCGGTCGGCGTAGAACTTCTCAGAGTTACATGAGTCTGGTTAAACAAGAAAAGATTTTGTGTTAAATTGCAAATATAGGGAGGTAGCTATGATTAACACGTTATGTGTATCATCAGTTGTGTCTCAATGAAAATTCTGTAGTGAGATGTTCGCTGTATAGACTTTCGTTTGCAACTTCCCCCTTGCGAATGATTTGTTCTTGTTTCTTGATGATCTCAATACGATATTGGCAGAGACGTGATATTGCTGCGACTAAAACGAAAGAAAAGTTCTCTTTCTCGTCGCCGTTAACGTGTCGGATGATTCTGTATTTGAATATTAACATATCACAGCCTATAAAACAATAACCAGAAACCTGTGAACATGCATTCCGCTAGTAGATCTATTAATTTCAAAAGACATGAAAAATAACAATGTGTTTTCAGTATCATTAAATTAAAGAATATTATAGACACAGTTTTATAGTGATCTTCTTATACATTATGGTGTGATTTCATGTCCCAGGTTCTGCAGTCCAAATCTGAAAGAGAGAAAGTAAATACGGAAATGAGCCTACCTCATTGTCTTTTGGCTGTGGGTATGGTTTAATGGCTGGTGCCTTTTTCCTTGGTGGCAAAGATTCGTATTGTAACATAAATTTCTCATATTCTTGGCGCGCGGCGCTCAAATGTTCCTTCGCAGCCTTGTACTGTTTTCGTCTCACTTTATCAATAAAGGATTTGAGGAATACAAATGAACGCTTTTCGTTGCTATAAATCTGGACCTCTTGAACTCTTTCATCAAAATCCTCCTTCACGAAGTCAATGAACTCTCTTGGCATCCTTGCATAATCTCCAGCCCCTAAATACTCCATTAATCGATGTAACGGTGTATCCAAGTCTTTAGCCGCCATTTGGTCAGTTGTAATCAGTAAGGTTCAGTTTTGTTTTTGTCTCTGAAACAAGGTCTGATTGAAGTTACTCTTGGGTGGTTCTAGAAAAAAATATAATTGCAAAGGAAAAGATGTTGAAACTGGTATCAGTGCGAGGATCATACGTTCGCGGTGAGTTACCTCCCCTGATATGATTTTCTCACAATATGATCTGCAAGATTATGAACTGCAAGGAGCGAGTGAGAAAATCCTTATATAAATTGGGAGGCAATTCCGAAAATACCATCAAGTCTTTTCATGTGAACACCAAACGAACTTACATAAAAATGAATTTTGTTCTTATTCATTATAATAATACAATTGTATATATTTATCACATGCTTACTTTTCTAAGATGTCGAAGGCTACATTGAATAATTTTGCCTCCACGCAAATAGCTGAATTTACAATGTAATATCGTTTCTTTGGCGGATTTGGCAGTTGTATGGATTTTTCAAGTCAGGATGAAAGTAGAAAAATTACTTTGTGCTTTACATAATTTTCTAAGCGCTTTCTGCAAAACAATTTCACGTCTTGGTGGCTAGATTTGAATTAAATGTACATGTGTATCATATCATGTTCCATGAAAAGTAAATTGTTTTGGGAGACGCTGAGCTTGCCAAGCTCTCTTCTTCTTCAAATAATGAAGTCTGCACTTAGTAATGGGCTTAAAGTGGATTTCTAAGGATATGAGCTGAACATTGTATGAACAAAAGAAAGACAACGGTTTTAATAAGCTCCACTACTACAATTACTACTACTGCTACACTACTACTAATGCAACTACTACTACTACAATAGTACTGCACTACTACTACTACTACTACTACTACCACTACTACTACTACTATTATTATTACTTCTAATAATAATAATAATAATAATAATAATAATAATAATAATAACAATAATAAATATAACAATAATTATGACAAGAAGATCAGAGTCGGTATGTCAAACCCACCATCGAAACACTGGTGCAAAATATGTGACTTTGACAGCATGGTCAAAAGTTTGAGCAGACATGTATCAAAGTAAAGTGTCTTAAATTAATAAATCGTTATAAGTATATTCCAAAAGGGGATTAGAGAATATAACAAATAAAGATAAATTTTAATGAAAACATTAACAGACTTTGACCTCTAGTCGAAGAATTTCGTATAAGATTTTGTCTTTTTTTAAAAAACAAATGAACCTTATTTGGATTTTATATCATTTATTGCATATAGTTTTAAATACCGCACGTACTCGTTTATAAGTCAGGTACAACTGACCCTGATATGCCGTCGATAATGCGCCGGCAAATCAGGGTCCGTATCATTTAGTCAACCGATTACTTCTAACAAATGCATAGACCCAGATCCGCTTCCACATTACGCGATAAAGGATCTGGATCTGTGAAGTCTGCAGGCTGGACTCAACTTATAAGCAAGTAAAGATGGTAATAAAGTAATAGTTGTTCTCTTAAAATTTAATTTTTTAAAAATTGTTTTTTTACAAGTAAATCATTATGTGATCAGTTAAAAAAAAACCCCGAACCTATTATTTCTCAACAACGTAACTATTACTACCTGTATCAACGAGAGTTTACTTACTCATTCCATTAAGCGATGATCTATATTACACCAGTCAACATAACAAATCCAAAATTACACTTTAAAGAGAGCATTAAAGTGTATATAATGTGCCATAAATTGTCTTAGAACCCAAGAGCACGGACGGCGTCCCAATAATCGAAAGCTTGTGTGTAATAATTACAGCGAGGAATTCCATCCAACTCACCAGCTTTTTGTTAAACAGTACGAAAACCTGTTCAAAACCCCTAAACCGCCCAAGAAACATTTGCACCCAACCTACCAGAAATCACACATACAGTATAAGGACTCGGTTCTCGTAATCACACGGAAAGAGGAAATTGTTTTTGGAATAAGACGGGAATACCTGTTCTCAAAGTCAAGAAAGGTCTGGGTTAGGTAATTTGAAATTATACTAGTACAAAATAAAGAAACTTTATCAAGTTACATACTGCGAGCGCAAGTCATGATAATGGTTTGTGTTTGGTTGCGAGAAATAATTGTCACTGCAAGGTACAAAAATCCTTTCGTATACAGCATTTTTGCCATTTAATACTTTTCAACCATGTCTCAAGATATCCGATTACGCTTTGTTCTAGAATCAAAAGGCTTGACGAAATGGTGTATATTATAGACAATTGACTAAAATGTTAGCGTACTTGACACGTGCAACTTTGGGTCACTGTGGTACAAAATATACTATCGGTCCTATCCTTGCTTTAGTTTAATACTTGCAAGAAGCAAATATATATATATATATATATATATATATATATATATATATATATATATATATATATATATATATATATATATATATATATATATATATATATAT
Organism: Megalonaias nervosa; assembly: GCA_016617855.1. Taxonomy (NCBI): domain Eukaryota; kingdom Metazoa; phylum Mollusca; class Bivalvia; order Unionida; family Unionidae; genus Megalonaias; species Megalonaias nervosa. Next base: position 42,196 of record JAECUM010002242.1, read on the forward strand.
ATATATATATATATATATGCTTTTAGTTTAAGAAAAGGGATGCGTAGATAACTGCTCAGTTAGCCAGACACAAATACGCACACAGAGCCATACATAAATACAGACAGACAAACAGTCAGACAGACATAGACGCATATATTTAGGTGTGTGTGATTTGGATTTTTAATGTAGTTTTAACAATTTTTCATTCATATTCGCTTCAGATTACTGGCAAATTTGTTTCCTTTTATCTTTTAGGTGGAATTTGTCTTTTTTATCGTAAACTTATACGGTATGTTACCATATTATTTTATTTAATACGCCAGCTTTAGTAACGTCATTTTGAATATATTTTAGCCACACGCAAGAGAAGGTAGACAATTCTTCTCCCAATATAGCACTATATCTGCATGGTTATTCCCCTTTACATAAGCAGAGTGTCATTGTCTCAATTTCATAAAAAATATAATGAAGCAACATCTACATAGATCTCTTACAGGGAAGATCGTTACGTTCATTCAGATCTACATGGGCGAACTTTAAAAAATGAAGGATGTAATCAGGAATGCATTTCAGGTTTTGAAAAACGAAACTGGGGGAACCCATAACTTGTTTACAACATTTTACTGAACTTATACTAAGCTATACAAAGCTAAAACATACCAAACTTCCACATAAATAATATAATCATGTACGGTATTTGACAAGAGTATATTTCCAGTTTTGTGTTCATTTTAAATGGTTTGATTTACATCTGTACTTGTATCTGATGCACTGGCAGATGTTTAGAGAGTATTCGCTGGAGAAAACCGTGTGTTTAAGAGAGAGAGAGAGAGAGAGAGAGAGAGAGAGAGAGAGAGAGAGAGAGAGATTTTCAACGTAGCTATAACAATTTTCTAGTCAAATCGCTACGATGTCTGTAGTGTGGCAGCTTATAGTGATGTCTATCAATGGGGCATCATGCCGTAGGCATGTAGCATCATGTCTCACCCGGTCACATTATCCTGATTCCAGGTCGACCAGTACTAACACTAACCTCTTAATGCTGAGCGTCTAGCGAGTCAGCTGTTAGTACCATTTTTATAAGTCTTCGGTATGATTCTGCCGGAGTTCGAACCCGCGACCTTCCGCATCCGAGGCGAACTCTCTGACCACCAGGCCGCCGGAACGGTATATATTTAGGTATATAGATTGATAATTACATGGACAAACCAAAATTATCAATGGATGAATTCAATTAATTTTATCTTTTGTTGAGAAAGATAATTTTATCACTAAATGCAACAGCTGTAATTTGAGGACAGTACAAAAACGACGTTTTTACAAATTTCATTTGCAAGTCAGAGAGAGAGAGAGAGAGAGAGAGAGAGAGAGAGAGAGAGAGAGAGAGAGAGAGAGAGAGAGAGGGAGGAGGGAGGGAGGGAGGGAGTACTAGTAGGATTTTTATAATACATCCCAGCATCAGCTGGAATACCAATTTAACAGCTAAATTTTATATGACATTCAACAAGAAACAGACTTAGAAAACTGATTAAACAATAGTAAGAACAAGTTTCTACTTCTCAACTATATTACAATCGCGACATCGACCTCATAATATATACCAGGCAAGTCTATGTGAAATTTTGTTGACGTACTCTGTAAAAGGTTTACCACTACAGAAAACCTCTTCCACAAAAGATGTCTACCGAGCAGATGGAAGCATTTATATAATCTGTATACCATGTAACGACTGGACGTGTCGTATAAGAAATGGGTTGACTCTATCACCATATAAATGGAGGAAGATTTCCGGAAATGAAAGTCAAGCAAAATTGTATCACGTCCGAATCAGGAGCAACAGATAGTCAAACATATATTGCAGTTTAAGTGTTATATTTGTAGATGTTTTCTAAAAACACTGAAATTATACTTTACAATCGCACACTCAGTAAGAGAATCAGATGACGAGAAATGACGGAGAGCGTGATCAAAATGGTTCTATTATAAATCAAGGATATCTCCCCCACCCACTCCAAAAATGATGCTCGATACGACTTGTTGAACTTTTACAGCAGTATGAACGAATAAGTGAAGTCACCCTTAACGTCAATGGCCACAAACAAAAAAGTATAAAAAATACGACAGTGGGAATGTTTCCAGATATAGTGGATATCGACTACAGTAGTTACACACAGAATTGAATGATTCTACAGCATAAAAGGGTGTTTGGTCTTTTTGTATAGTTTATCTTGGTTCCTTTACACTGTGATGAACGTGTCTCATGTAACATTACAATTTGCTCTAAGCACGGGACGCAAAATATGGCCAAATCCTTTTTGGTGGCAAGCTTGGTCTGATCCACATTGGCGACAGCGTCAGGTGATTGAGTGTCCATAAATGTCAACATACATTTTGTATGGTTGTATTAGTATAGTTTCTAAGTAACTTGGCGACACAAAATCGATGCACACTAAAGTACACGCAGCGCTCAAACGACGAGATGCCAGCATACTGGGCCGTCCATCGAGTTTGCAGCGGTAGTGTTGAATATAACAGTCGTGGTGAGACTTTGTGTTCCAATATGAAGCGTCTGTGTAAATAATCAACATCTTCACGTGGCGGTACAAGCCCGTACATGTTGGTTCCCCACTCACTGGACGTCATCGATTCAATTTCATCCCGCATGAAGAGGACTCGAAGAGCTTTATCGATTTTGTCATCGCGAATAAATTAAAATTTGTCATCGGGCGCCCCAAAGTAGTCGTTAACGGAGAGTTATTCCGAGCAGCAGAAGACTTTCCTTCTTTCCGAGAACTGAAAGGTCCACCCCAAAGCAACTTTTGGGATCGCGAAAGCCTCCAACGACAATGGTGCTAGAAATGGAAATATTCCGCCAATCATTTGCATTTACATCACCTTTGACTTAAATATGTTTAATGTTAGAAAAGTGTTTTTTTTTTTTTTTGCCGCCTTAAGCTGATCGAGTTGTGTTTGGGTCAAAAACACGGCGATTTCTTCAGTTAACATTGCCAGTAAGCTGGTTGTCGCAAAGACCAACCTTAACTTCGTGGTATACCTTATAATTTGAAAACACAGCATGTTCAGTTACGAGTTTGAAAAACCACTACGGGTTTTACACCGGCGCGGTACTGACCCTCATTTGGCCAACCGAACCCTCCAACAGCAAAGTCTTCCTGGAGAGAATCACAGCAGAGCATATGTAAAGGGAGTAACGGTGATGTCGACCACAAACAGCTTGTAGAGGTCTAGATGCTCGAAACAAAAGTAATTAATTGGGTACAACGCAGTGAAGTCTTTCTGGGCAATCTGCAGACCTTTGTTAATGTTTTGATATTGGCCAATGTACGAACACAACTTCTGATTTGCACATGCGTCTTGATTGGCATCCCGACCGCGCAAAATATTTTCCGAGGCACCTGTTAGCGGCAGAGAAACTTCAGACACTCGTAATGGGTCATATAATATCGTATAACTGATTTGTTCACCAAGCACCTGATCCCTAGCTTGAAACGCCACAAACACGCGTCTTTGTGAGCTGATACCTTCTTGAATAATTATTTGCCATGAAAACTGCTTAATTTCTTTTACGAGAGTCTGGTGAGCGCTAGAAACAACTGCATCAACGTAACTCCGGACAAAAACACAACGAAGGCGAATCTGTGGCCAGCGACGGGGTTAGCACAGGTATACACATTATTATATACAATAATATAATTTTGCCATCAGTACCTTCACCACACCAGTTGTTGTTGTCCTTTCGGTTTAAGGTGACTGTGTGTTTGGCTTCAAAAAATAACATTTCGGGCATCTCTGTAAAACTCGAATATAGAATTGAAAGGAATCGCACAAGAAAACGGCAATGAGGTTCAAGTTGTCCACAACGCTGATGGAACCCAAGATTGTAATCTGGGTTTAACCTTTTTATAGCGGCGTCGTTAGGGTTAGGTCTGGGTGGCATACCATCCTGCTGCGTGTCCACAAAAGCAGCCTGTGTAATTTGGTGCACAAAATACTGGATATGATCTGTAGCTTCTTCGAGTCCTTAGTGAACATCATTGACGGGCCACTATATGGCAAGTCAGAGAAACGTCGTAACGACGTCGAGAATTGCTTCGATTTCCTTCTTTCCGTCGTTACCATACTGCACTCTGCTAAACGAAGCCATTGTGCCATTGTTCACAAAGCCAACCTTGGCACCGTTGGCGTAATTAGTACTGTAGGCCTTCAAAAGCTTTTCATCGATTTCCGAAAAGGTCTCACACGATGAAAATACCCAACGTTTCTTGTAAAATTCTATTCGTGAATGAACGCACACTGGTACGGCGAGAACCAGTCTTTGGGTACCGACAGTGCTTTTGGGGCCGGCCGGTGATCTTTGTGCGGTGAAGTTCATCGTAGTACTCCAGGTCTATTTCGACGAAATACCCGATGTCGCTGTTATGATCGTACCCAAATACATGTTTTTTTTTGTATTTTTTTTTTTAAATATCTTTTTACGACCCCAGATCTTGACATACGTAACAGTAATGAAGTAATATAATTTTCATCAGGCCGGCATTTTGTCCAAATCACAGCACGCTGACTGTATAAAAAGCACTAAACCAACACACAAATGACCCACCTTTGTAAAATGATATCCGATGGATTGAAACATCTTGCACTATATGTATATTTACACGATAGTTTCTGTGTATTTACATGCGAATATTTTCTCATAAAACTCCTGACATTGCATTTGCGGATCATTTTCTGCAGGTTTTAGATCCATACCTACGTTTAACTGCCATTTAGGTTTCCATATATGCTGAAAGCATCTCTCTCATTAATTTGTTGTTGACTGTGGTCGTGAAACTCTTCGCCGTTCTCGCCTTTTATGTCGTCTTCACCGTCTCCTCTGTATTTGTCGTCTTCGTTTAATACTTCACTGCCTTCACTTGGCCTGTCACAGTCTTCAAGGTAGATTTCTTGCATGATATCTTACAATGCCTTTTCATGCATTTTATTGTATTAATCACAGAGTTTTCATCGTGCTTGCTCCACTGCGATCACTAATGCTCCGATGCATATTTGAAAACTCATACAGAAATTTTTGGGCCTCTTTGATAGGTCGATATGACTCAGTCAGACTGAACAATTAATTCATCTCTTCTGCGACGCTACAAACTCACTACTGCGCGGGCAATTTAATTCCCGCATTTATCACGAACTGTCAAACGGTAATGTTTTTGGCATCACTATATAATATCACCGTGATTAATTAATATAGCAGTTTTACATAAAAGGATACTGTCATCGCCATGGATGTGCTTATAGACAGTATTTATTTTACTCGATGGCCATCGAAGATGGAACCATTATCTCTGCTGAATTTGAGAATGAGGACCTTAGACAAATCCTTGAACAGAGACGAAACTGAGGCTCTTGTGCGGAAACAGAAGAGAAAAAGGAATGTAATTTACAAGCAGTAAAAATCGAGTAAGCGATTAAAAAGGTATAGCTTTTCGCGGAGGAGCCCTCTGCAACCTTGATGAAAAGCGCGCTCGGGACTTCCCATAGAACCCGTGTTCGCACCCATTTGGTTTCACTCGCGCTTCACTCGCGCGTGCCGCGGGGACAACAACACAAGAAATAGAAGACGTGGACCCAGATCTGTAAGTCCTAAAACTCCTATTTTCCACTAATCTTGTATCTAAATAGGATTATCAACAAGATCAAACATACAAACAACTTGGGTGGCTACCTGGACCATTATATAAAGACGGATGTGATGCTGCCTGCAGATGTATTGTCAACGTTGAGACTTGTGTGAAAACTATGAATTAGACGTTGCTTGATATTTCGCTGCAGCAAATTTAGTTTGATCGGCGTGTTTGTAGATCATTGACTTTCATTTATAACATCTGACAGACCCAGACCGGTACCCGTTCTTTTGAAAGAGAACTCTATGCATTACTCTAGGATGCCACCTAATTACGTTATGCGTGACGATTTTATGAAGCCTTATGTGTATCGGAATTACTTACAACAAAGCAGTTTTAGATGGTTCTATGAATCGGAAATTAACCATTTTTTATGTTCGACTCATAGAAGCAAAAACTTCGTAATATAAGCATCATTTATGACAGTCGCAACGATTTTTCCCCGCACCGGAGAAAAAAATAATTGTGACAGACGAGCTTTTACAATACAGTATGAAGGTATAGTAAACCCTGAACTATTCATTGTCTTGTGGAAACAAACAGCCAAATTTCGTCTTGTCGGGCGGCATAAGTTCAAAAAGTTTGTACATAACCTTTACGATAAAGAGCGATATATCGTTCACTGTAGAACATTGCCATCATACATATACAATAGAGGGTGATACCTCGTTCACTATAGTACTTTACAGTTATACCCGCAATTGGGTTTAAAAAGTATCAAAGTCCGTGGGTGAAACCTTGTATCGATTCCAACATCATCAAACAGAAATAAGCAAATAAAAAATGTTAAAAAAAATATTTTTATTCTCCTGTTAATGAATAATGCCATGTTTAGTAAATACCTTGTAAAACTCAGAAACCGCCAAGTCATCAATATAGAAAAATTATGTTGAAAAACTTTCAGTCGTAATCATCGTTCGATGCTGGCGGAATATTCAACGGAGACCCAGTCATGGTTAGCATTACACAAATCCTATTAAAAATCTGTTCCTTATCTGCGCACGGAATTTGCCCATTTCCGGCTCCACGTCAGAAGGTGCATACTAGGCCTGGACCAATTTTTGATTTGTTACTTTCATTTCAACTTCTTGATAAACTCTACGGCAAAAATGTGGAAGTACTCTACATAGATTTGGACAGTTTCATTCATTCTGTTTGTACCAAGGACGTGCATTAAAAAATTATGCGACGTAAGAAAGAGTTCGACACGTCCAATTACCGAAGAGAAACTCCGCTCTAGGACCAAATCAGCGCCAAAGTACTTCGGGATGTAAAGATAAATTAAACACGAAATAAAACTAAAATAAAATGGAATCGAAACGTATGCATTACTTATCAACGAATAATGTAACAATCTGGATTTTTTCCTATTAAACACTTAACTTTTTTCTACCATCAAATTTTGAGAAAAAGCAGTCACGTTTGCTCGTACGCACGTATTCTGATTCACAGACAAGTCTTAGTAATTTGACATCCGTTTACTTGATTTATTGCTTTAATGGGACAATCTGATTGGGAGATCGGGGTGGGTGGGGTGATTGTGTAAATAAATAGTTATTCAAATTTAACCCGTTTATCCGATAGTTTTATCGGCAGCGGTATACGTTAGATTAACGATAGTAGACTGTATCTCGACCTAGAAAGTAGAAATGCGGGATTCTAGATCAGAGACCCCACCGGATTCTAGATCTCTCTACAAAAAAAAAATTGGAGACCTCTAGATTTTTTCTAAACATCTACTGTTGTAACCATATTTTATGATAATCTTTTTCATACCTGCTGACTCTCATTGGTAGGATATCCGTTAACATACCGTCAATAATACGAAACTCGCGTATTAAATCGTCCATATCATATTTTACACCTCGCAAGTAAGATCGTATCTGATCAAGTAATTTTTTGTAGGTGATACTTGATGTTTTACAAGAATTTGTTTTTGTTTCAAGTTTGGGTTCAATCTTTTTACATGCTGTTGAAAGAGAGACACCGACACCAGATATTATTAACAAAAACGGATTTAATAATGCTCCACTTGAGATTATACCAGAGCTAGTCATTAGCAGTGGTAAATATGATATTACCCGAAGTATTTTGCTATAGTATTTGTAACATTGTTTTACACACCAAAGGTTTCTATGATAAAACCTGTAATATTGCATTAGTGCGTCCACATCTTGTATTGGAATTTCCTCTGAAACATGATTGAAATCGATGATCTGTTTTTTCATTATACAATATTTGTTTACAATTTTTATACAATGATAAAAGTTCAAGTACCAACAATTAAATCAAGGAACTCACGGAACTTATCATTGTTAGGATCAGCTATAAAATCTCTATACTTGTCATAAACATCCGACGAAGCATCTTTATACCGTTCATCTGTTAATACCTCATTTTTCTTTAACCAACTGTAGGAACCAAACATGTTTTCTACTTCACGTTCATATAAAACTGTTTTATTTGCCAAATCATCGTATTCTCTTTCTGTTTCATCGAGAAACCCGAGTAACAAGCTTATTTGATCCAACGTAAAATTTTTGAGAACAAGATGTTGTCTGATAATTGCATATGCGACTACGAAATTTTTTAGCATTAATTTTCGGATTTTGTCTTGTACAATTGGGAGAAGACCAATAACAGAACATACTTTAAACATTAAATTTTCGTATGGTTGCGTGAATATTTTCTCGATTTCATATTGACAGTTGTCTAGAGCGTTGGAGCGACGGAAGTGGAACATCATCTTCTTCACTGATGTCGTAGTAAGAATCAATCTTTTTTTCCAACCTTGCTGATTCGATTTCTTCAAAAAAAATGAAGTCGATCAGAACCATGGATATTATCAATTTCCTCGTCAAGATTTTTGATTATGGCTAGAGATTTGTTAACAATAATCGGATCAAATTTAGGTTTTTCAAGTATCATTGGTAAAATTGCGTTCGAGTACGCTTTGATTATTAACTCCGTATCTGCTGATATACTAGCAGTTTTAAGTAGGGTTTGTTTGTCGTGGTAATACATACCGAGATGCTTAAAAATTTCTCGTTTTGAAAAACTGTCGTGTAACTTTCTGTTTCTTCTTAATTTTATTACATTAGCTTCCGCTAGTTTGTTAAGACGAACATGATTGTCGTTTATTCGTTTTTCTTCCTGCGCTCTTCCACCATAAGCTCGTGCTTTTATTAGAATCTGATTGAATTATTATATCTATATTTTCCATATTAAGCTCAAGCAATATTTTTTTTAGCAGGATTTCAACTTGTTTTTGTTCTTCTAGAAAATGATCAGCATGACAGTATCTGCTTATAATATCAAAGTTTCTATTGCTTCTATTAGTTGTGGTCCTCGCATATGCATAACGCGAACAAAATTACTCGCAGTTTCTGACGATTGAGTGTTTAATAATTCAATGCTAAGATATTTCATATTTTTGATTCTGTTTTCTGCTTGTGATTTGTTGCTAACATCTGTTGCAGAAACATCTTTGTTGGGGTTAAAAATATTATCGTAAATTATCTTGCAACGGTTATAATTTCTGGTTCAGACATTATTCTACAACGTTAGATTAAATTTGTTCGTGACGATGTAATCGTTATGTTCATACCTGATCGTCGAGTGTGTATATTTGAAATGCTGTCAATCTTGGAAACGGACCTTTTGCAGCGACAACATAAACTCGTAAATACAAGTACTTGTTAACAGTTTTTGCAGTTGGAATTATAAAGTATTGTGTTGTTGAAATTGCTGCATTATGCAATATTGCCCTGTTAATGTCATCGCTTGATCCTTCCAATCGCCAATCATAAATTTTCCGAACACTAGGGTTTAATCGGCCGCGCAAATGAAATTGCCAAATAGCAACTGCAACGGGACATTTGATTTTAATCCAAAAGTCTTTGGTTTCTCCGTTAGTCGTCCATTCTTGACCGTCAACGACAGAGCTAAAAAGGAAAGCGTGATGAGGATGATTTCCAGGATAATGTGTTGATGCGCTTATCTCAAACCCAACTCGGTTATCATATGCCTTAAAAGGTGTTGGAATATACCCAAAATTGTTTATGTTTGTTTTTCACCACTAGATAAACTATCAACATACGCTTTATTTGTTAAATCAGATGAGTTAACTGGAACATATGTTGTTGATGTTTTGTTGGTTCTCATATCTATGCTGCCGGTCATTGATTCACCAGATAGTTTTAAATACGGAGTGAGTGCTCCTTTTAACTGAGCATAACTAATAGCATCAGTATCATTAGCTGGTGGTGAGTTTATTGAAAGCACAGTTACTTTTGCGTTGTTGCTCATTATTAAATTACCTGTCATTGTGTCTCCGACATTATTAATCTTGTTATCGTCAACAGATTTTAGCATATCTCACCGCTTGTGTATTATCAACGTTTGCTGGCGGATATGCAGTTTCCAACCCAATAATATTTTTACTTTACATATTAATATTACCGGTAACCGTTCGACCGGTTTTATTAAGCTTGTTATCATCCACATATTTCAACTGCAAATAACTAACCGCTTGGATTTTATTTAAGTTTGCTGGTGGATACGCGGTCTCCAAATTTATAATTATTTTTACTGACATATCCAAATTACCGTTTAACGTTCCTCCTGTCAATGATAGTTTGTTATCGTCGATCGGTTTTAGTTGTGAGTAACTTATCGCTTGGGTAAGATCAACCTTTGGTGGTGGATAATCTACTTCTAAACCAAGTACTCGTTGATGTGACATCAATAAAAATCTGTCATTGTATCACCGGTTTTCTTGACAAACGCAGATGTATCAGATATTGTTGGTGCGTCAGCGGAAATGGATCATGTGAGTGTTGTTTCAAATTTTGTGTAATAACTCATTTACATAAAATATATAACATAAAAGTATATAAAAATGACGCAGTCATCGATGAAAAATAAACCAATACTAAATTTTGATACGGAACGATTAGTCAATCATATACACAACAACGAACTTCCAGATTGTCATTATCTTATTGTTGGTCGTACAGGATCTGGTAAAACAAATCTACTATTGAATCTACTGTTCAATTACAACTTTAACTACGATCGGATGTACATCTACACAATAAATCCACAACAAGACAAATACGAATTATGAGCGAGTACAACGATAAACTTCGCGATGAGCTTGGTGCAGGCGAAGATATATGTATGATCAATCAACCAGAAGATTTAGTTCCTGTAAGTGAACTTGATTCGTCCGAGCAGAAAATAATTGTATTTGACGATATTCCGTTTAACAATGAGGAGTTGAAGAAGATTAGATCTTACTTTTCGTTGTCGCGTAACAAAAAACGTAATTCTATTTATCTTGCGCAGGGGTTTAATAACGTCGACAGATTTATACGACGAAATACTGCTTGTTTTATGTTGTTTCCAGGCCTAGACAATGTCGATGTTAGAAACATCGCAAACGAGCAATGCGGTGATGTAACCAAAGATAAATTTATTGGATTATATCATCAAGCAACCAAAGACAAATATAACTTTTCTTATTTGATAAACTTGCACGTGATCCAGCAAAGATATTTCGTTGTTGTATAGGAGAATTCATACGATAAAAAATGTGTAGCATACTAAATAACAATGGATTATCATACAAAAATTGAATTAGTAAAGAAATTTGTTGCATCCCAAGCTGCTTTTAAGAAGAAGGTGGAAGAAGAACGTCGAGGACAATGTACTGTGGAAGAAGGATCAGCAAGATTTTTTAAACCGGTCACCGAAACAGTACTTGGAAAACAACCAGATATATCACCACTATCTGCTGATGAGCTAAAGAAGTTACAGGAGAAAGGTTTGTTAGGTCTACTCGGAGAAAAACAGAAAGCGGAAACAGAAACTGCTGATAAAAATATTATTGAACAACAAAAAGAGAAAACAGAAACTGTTGTCAAAAAAATTATTGAAAAAGTAGAAGAAACAAGTAGAAAAGAAATAATTAATTATATTAGAATACAAAAAGATGTTGATATACCTGATGTTAGAGTAAGAGAATTTGCTGAAATAATTGAGAAAAAAGATATACAAAAATTAGCGAATCTGGCAAAAGATGATGTTGGTGATGACGAGTACGCAGGTTTTATTGAATTTCATCTCGATAATGCTAAACTTGGTTACATCAACGACATAAGAAAATGGTCAGATGATGATTATGAAAAATTTATTAATATGTTAAAGCGTGTTATCAGACGAGCAGATGATGCTATCAGATTTTAGGATATGATGATGAAGATCCGTATTTGTTGAAAAATTTTGCTAAAATGCGCGATGGGATATTAGCATCAGTTGTGCTTAAAACAGCAGAACAATACCGAAACCATGCAAAAGATTATAAACAAAGTTTTATACTGTTCTCAAAAAATATGAAAGAGATCGCGATAAAACTACAGTTGATAAAATTCTTGGTTTTAGTGTTGACGGTACCGCCATCTGAGTTTTTACATCAACCAGCGAAATGGTTGACCGACTGATGTTACTGATATCATCAAAACAAGCTGGTAACGTAAGCACGGATACGAAATAATTGATATACTCGATCATCTCCGATCAAACAGGTTACTAACAACGGGCGAATACAAACTTTTACACCGCGATCTTATACACGTTCCAAGCTAAAAAATATTATAAAACATTAGAAAATAAAAAATGTCATCGACAACATTATTACTCGATTCATCTAGCGCTAGTGGTAGCAACAGTACAAACTTTTCTGTTACTAATAATTTACCAATAGAACTAAATCCTGATAGACAGTACAAAATTGGATTAATTTCTGCTACAGCATGGCACTCCATGGCAAATGTGAAAGCGAACGTCAATGATGACTTTACATTTAACCCTGGCGTGTGGGTATCGTTTAAAATACCACAGGGAGCGTATAACGTAACGGATCTCAATAAAGCGATTAAAGAATTAATAACAAAGAACGGAGGCGTCGAAGACAATTTTGAGTTGACTCCGAACTATAATACGCTACAAGCTAGAATCACGTTAAAAAACAATTTGATAATCGACCTTACACCAGCAACTAGTGTTGCGTCAGTTTTAGGGTTTGATCATAAACAATATGGCAGTGTTGCAGAACAAAGCATATCGTACGACTGAGATGTCCCTGTTAACATAACGCAAGTAAATACGATTTTAATCAATTGCTCTTTTGCATCAGGATCTTATTCAACGTTGGGGAGTGAAGGGCAAACCATATACAATTTTTCGCCAGATGTTCCACCAGGATCGCAATGCAAGTTAATTCACGATAAATAATATACTATCCTGTTAACCTTGAAAATCAGATAACAAGCATAACAATGCAATTAACAGATCAATCTGGTGACAACTAGATCTGACCAATGAAATCATCACGTACTACTTACACTTGCGTGTGGTTAAGTAGTGAAATTTGTGTAGAGATTAACAATAACGATGAAACAAAAAAAAATTTATCGAAGGAAAATTGTAGGTGGATTTTTCGGAAACATATTTACAAAGTTAGTCGAGAATATACCAGGAATCGCACATAGAGTAGCTCCAACTGCGATTGATGCATCAAAAGCTTTTGCGACAGGGGCAGCTAGCGCTGTTGGCACTGCAGTCGGACAAAAGATAACTGATAAAATTAAAGGCAGTCTGTAACGTGGATCGACGCCGTCCGCGTCCGTGACAGATATAAAACAAGCAATATCAGATATTGCACCAACAGAAGAAACAAAACGAGCAATGATAGCTACAACGAAGAAATTATCACCGCGCGGTGAAGAGGTAATACGTAAACTTGTAAAGAAAACAAGACCCAATCTTAGCTTTGCTGCTTTTTAATCCAGCAAGAAAAATTTTGTGTGGCGATTACAAATAAAATGTCAGTTAAAAATGATCTTCTCGCCGAAGAATATACCACTGACGACGCCGTAAGAGAATTTGAGTACGTCGAATATCTCGACGAAAACTCAAACGAACCAAATAAGGCCGGCGTCAGAACTTTTAATATATGAGACGAAGATGTGTTATTATTACCACATAAAGCGGTGTTGGAAGTACGTTGTCAATTACTAACTGCGCTAGGCGGTGGTTTTCCAGCTGGTGTAGAAATTGCACTTGTCAATAACGGTTGGAGCTTGTTTAGAAGCACACGATACCAGTTGGCCAATCAAACCGTGGAATATATTTCAATGCACTTGCCTGTAGCAAGTACAATACTCAACATAGTTTCGTTCAGCGATGATTATTCAAGATCGGTGGCCACAAATATGATGTGGTTTAAGGATACTGCACTTGAAACTGCTATATCAAGCGAATTTCGTACTGGTGCTGGTGGTTCTGCTGCAAATAACTATAATCTAATCGGAGATACTGCTGGTAATACTGCCGCGAATATTGGTGAAGCAATACGATTGGTCGTTACAAATATAAGACAACAACGCTATAACAAAGGTTATGCCAAACGAAAAGCGTTTGCTGAAGAATCTCGCCAAATAACAATGATGCTTCCGTTAAGCACAATATTTGGGTTTTTGCCGCGAGTACAACAAAGTTTTTCGTGGACTAAAACATACACTTATTCTCGATCGAGCAGAACAAAACGATTGTATAATGCATGCCGCTGGAGTAGCTGAAGGACAATTTGCTATTACAAGATTGGCACTGAGGATGCCTCGAGTTGTTCCATCATGGGCTAAGTCAATAGAAATCAATTCAACGTTGGAAACATACACAAAAACATTTATTTCCAACAACATAAAATATATCAAACAGCAATTCCTAACGCAACTGATTACACGTGGCGTATTGCAACCGCGCCCTGCGAACAATTACCGCGTGTGTTTGTTGTATTTCAAGAAGAACAACGACGTAATGACCAAGAGCAAAACAACGCTGTATTTGATAACGCTGATGTCAGACGAATCTTTGCTACGATAAATTCGAAACAGTATCCCGAACGTGCAATCGAATGCCGATGATGAAACAAGAAACGTTACACGAGCTTACATGTACTTGATGGAAAAAATGCAAAAATACCAACACCCGGATTGCGAAAGCCAAATATCTATCGTGGAGTTTTGTGTGCTTTACTCAATCTTTTACTTCGACGTATCAAAGCTTTCCAAATGATTTTGTCGGATCTACAGCTGATATTGAAGTTACTTGGATGCTTGGTGCGGTTCCAGCTAACCAGATAAACGCATATGCGCTAGTTGCCAGTGATAGATTCTTGACAATTGACGCAGTCAAAGGAAAAATGACCGTTCAACTGTGACTGTGTAAATATTATGTGACAAACAAGTATAATGACAACCACAACGTCAAAGACGTCGTACATTTTCAAAGAAATATACCGGACTCAAGGTCAAGTTAAAAAATTATCAACAAAACACGGCGGCTTTCTTGGACCAGCATTTGGAACGATAGCCAGGACCGTTTTACCAAAACTAATACTTTTACTAGGGACACTAGGACTAGCAGCAGTATCAGGAGTGAAATCAGGAGCAACTAAAAAAAGCGGTTGCCGGAGATGGTATCAAACAAATCGTCTAGCACCATAGTTTTATGTGGCAATAAAAAAATAAAAAAATGCCAACCACAAAACGGTCAACGAAAAAAGCGCGGTCGCGGGCGTCAACGTCCGCGTCTGTGAAAAGAAAGACTACAAACACAAAAAAGAGAACTTCGGCAAAGCCGAGATCAAGAACACAAAAACTGAAACAAGGAGGAATTATTTCTTTCGCTCCACTTTTAGCGGGGCTAGCCGGCAGTTTACTGTCAAATCTGTTGGGAATCGGACGCGGAATGACTCTACCGGGGACTCGCCGTTGAGTAATTTTGATATACTAGAAAAACTCAAATCTGACAACTTTGTCGTCGAGAAAGGATTTCATGGAGTATATTCTAAAGATGAACTAGGTAATATACCATCAGGTGGTTTGCGCGTTGTAAATACACAAAACTTCAATGATGGATCTGTTACTTGCTGGGTCTCTGTTTACAACGATAATTATTTTGATTCGTTCGGACTTCCTCTGAGTGATCTTATAAAAAATATATTTTTAAAAAAATTGAAAAAAAATAAATTACTCATCTAATCAGCTACAACCAATCGGAACATCCGGTTGCGGTTATTATTGTATAATGTTTGTCCGGCAGATGTCTAAAGATCCCATTTTTCTAAAGTTTATTTTACAATTTGATAGGTACCCGAGTAAGAACAATGATAATCTAGCGATAACATGCTTTGTACGTCACGATTAATTTTGTGTGACAGTCAAATATAAAAAAAATGACTCAGTCATCAGCAACATATTATCTCAAATGCAAAACTAAAACGTCTAACACGGACGAGCGAACAGAAAAACATGAAAGAACAGAATGATGTTAAAAAGTATATGTGCTATTTGTGGTAAAAAGAAAAGTATATTCCTGGCAATAAGAAAGTCGGTCGCGCAATCCACAAAGTGGATTGGGTGTTGATATAATTCACCTGCCAGGTGATAAAAGTTATTCTGGTTAGTGATTAAACTATTTTGTCTGACAAAAAAAAAATAAATCAATGGAAAAGTTCAATTGTGATTGCAATAAAGATCTTTGTATCGAACAAGATAAAATTGTTACGTATTGCCAGATGTAATCGGCAGCGGCATCGACAGCCACAAATTTATTGGAAAATAACCAAAACCGAGAGGCGGTTGGACATTACCTGGTCATAAATACCTTAGGCCGTATAATCCGCTAGATAAACAGTTGGACGAGAACGATAATCAACTGCCTGGACAAGAGCCTTATAATCAAGTTGATGCAATAGCAATGCGTCACGACATCTGTTATAGAGACAACGAACAAGATAAGCCTGGCTGTGATATGATTATGCTAAACAAACTTCATGATATGAAACCGGTAAATCTGCGAGAATGATTTGACAGGAAGCTAGTGCAAGGATTAATTGGAACAAAATATAAACTTAGTCTCGGTATAGAGCAGGAGCTTGCGATGCAATCGCTCGCAGCCGAACTACACAAACCTAAAAAATGTTTCCGCGATGTAAGGTTGTCGCAAATGCCGTTGATGGTATCTGGGAAATAGATTTACCAACTATCTACTGATACGTCGAATCTTGCTCAGTTTAATGATAATAACTTGTTTAACGTTATTGATGTTTTTAGTAAATACGCGTTTAGTATACCCGTTGCAGATAAAACAGAAACATCGATAACTGATGCACTAAACAAATTATCGTTAGCACGGGAGCGTCTTTGACGCTGAAAAAACCATATAAAATTTGGACTTACCAAGGAGCAGAGTTTTTAATAAAAAAATTTGAACAGTTTTTGGAACAAAATAACGTAACAAAATCTGTTACAGGAAACGAAGGGAAAAGCGTTATCGTTGAACGATTTAATCACACACTAAACGAGCAGATCCACAAACATCTGACAGCTAAAAACACAAACAGATATATTGATGATCTTCCGCAGATAGTATCTGATTACAATAGCACTAAACATAAAACTATCAAGATGTCACCAAACGACGCAATTAAAAATCCGATTCTTGCAAACGAAAGTATGTATCGGCGACAAAAATTTAAGATCGGAGATCGAGTTCGAATATCTCTGACAAAAAAGTATTTGAAAAAGGATTTACTCCAAACTGGACTGAAGAAGTATTTGTTGTTGATAAAGTTCTGGCGACGATACCTGTACCGTATGCGCTAAAAGATCTAGCTAGAGAACCAGTAATTGGTAGTTTTTACGAACAAGGATTACAGAAAACAGATCAAGAATTTTTCGTTATCTAACGAGCAATCAAAATGCGTGGCCATTAAAGCCTCATCAAGTGGCGCGGTTACAGCGATAAATTTAATATTTGGATACCAACTACGGAGCTCAACGAGCTCAACATTGCGAAATACTGTTTTTGTAGATTTCTTCGTATTTACGTAAGACAGATTTACATTTTACTGGCTTACATAACGATGTCAAATACGATTTTCGATCTGGCGTAAGCGGTAACACCGTCGACATCCGGTTGAAGATCTTGACAAACATAAATTCAAATTTTATACTTTTTTACGCGGCGGCAAGGCCGTTGTTGTAGTGTTTTAAAACGGCTTTATGACCTGCCAAAATAATTGATTCTCCGCAACCGTAAAATTAAATTTCAATATTTTCTTGCAATATGATATTTTATATTATATTTACCAGTTGTCGGTCTTCCATATTTTTTTTAAATCAACAACGGCGTTTATTTCTTCACCGACATCATCATCGTTGATATCAAGAACTTCGTCGGTGACTAGGTCGGTGAATATGTTACTGGCATTTGGTTTGACAATAATATCTTCGTATGGTGTGTTGTATAAATACGTGAGTCTTTCGAGCAGATTTTGTCTAATTTTAATAAAATAATAAGGGACAAAATATCATGAAAAAGGAAAAGTCATGAATCATCTTGAGCTTAAAGAAGCTGTTCGCAGGTGTTTTTTCAGCTATGATAAAAATATTTCTGTTAATCTTCCTTTGGTAAACAACGGACCTGATAACGTGCTACTAACCGAATCAGAAAAAGAACAATTGCAAAGAAAAAATATTTGTTATATAACGTATGATAGAGAAACTATCATGTTATGGTGTCATAGGTATATTAGTCGAGGAGAACTTGCAAAAATCTTGCAAAAAGTTTAGTTATCATCGTATCGGAAGACGATTCTGGTATTGCATTTCTTTGAATATGCTGATCTGCAAACTCTATCAGCAACAAAATTTATTGACATTGGAGAAATGTTAAAATATCTCGCCGCAGCTGATATTGAAGAAAATTCTAGTTCCTCTTCTTTTTCAAGATCAAACGAAATAACTGGTTTAGAAGGACATTTGAAATTTATTCCTCCTCCTTTACCTTTTTTAACATTTTCCTGCTGGGTAACAAGTTTGAAATTCTCCAACCAGTTGTCTGTCTTGATGCTGTTGATGTGATTAATCACAAAACCCGGTGGAATCAGTCTTTGAAATACTTCAAACACAAACCTGTGTGAAAGATAATCAACAAAATCTGTTTTTGTTCCTCGTATATTTATTCTAAGATATCCAGTGTTTTGCAAATTACCTGTTATTTATTTGTATTTCTGTTTCGAATAATTCCGCTATCAGAGGCTTCGTAAAGATCAAACACCGGATGTGGTTGATATTCATCTTGCAAAGACAAGTTTGTATTATTATCATCGGTAACTGCACCATTAATATGATACACTCACTGCCCTTCTGGAATATCTCCGCAAAACAACGAGTAGATGAAATCTTTTCTTAGCATTTCCGTTCGATTGTTATCTCCCTCTGATTATACACTGAACCTATAACCAGCTGGTGTCGCTTTACCAAACGGTTGGTCATATTTGATGTGCATCACTGACCCTAACATATATCCCGTATACAAGTTGTAGTTGGGATGTACGTAATAATACTCTTGCTCGTTTGCGCTTGTCATTATACAATAAGCAATTCTAATCTCTAATTGTACGCATTTTGAACACTCAATTAGACATTTGATCAAGTATAGTATATAGCAATGCTGAAGTTACGTGATATCGCAGAAAGAGCCTTATCGGAGAACCTACAAAAATAGCTACCGCTTTTGCTGGATTTGATAACAGCTATCGATTTGATAAACAAATAATTCTGGCAAATTTTACCTCAACTAATCTTTTTCATGTGTTAGAACCAACTATAAAACATGAACTTGATCTGCACAAAGGTTTGAAGATCCTAGCGCAGTACCATGCTTTATTCTCAGAATTATACGTTTCTGGAGATGATGCTAACGTTTTATTAACACAAAATCCAAGCGTGTTTTGCCTGGAACTAATCTTTCATTGGTAGCTGATAAAATACACCAGGAAATTTGGAAAATGAAGAATTCACCAAATCAGTTTCTGGTTGGAACTTTGAGATGATTCCTAAATTTTATTTCAAACGATGAAATATAATGTATTACGTGGTAGTTCATATATTGATCTGCCGCAGAAAATAAAGAACAAAAAGTGCTGCATCAACGTTAAAAACGTTGATAACAAATGCTTTCAGTGGGCCATTCTTTCTGCGATACTTCCAGCAGAAATAAACGCTGATCGTGTTGACAAATATTTTAGTCACGTTACAAAATTAAATTTTACTGGTATTGACTTTCCTGTTGCAGAAAATCAAATACGAAAGTTTGAAAAGCAAAATAATATTTCTGTTAACGTATTTGGTCTTGACGAGCGTGAAAACGTCTATCCGAGATATAATTCCGAAACAGCCTCACAATCAACTATAAACTTCCTGTTTTACAAAAATCATTACGTATGGATCAAAAACTTCAACGGACTTGTTGGTAGACAGTACAGGAAAAAAAAAATGAGAAGTACTTGTGTTATCGTTGTTTACACGCTTGCTCTTACAATGAAAAATTACAAAAGCATCTACAGTATTGTTCGGAAGTACAACGAATAACAATGGCAGGGGAAAAGAAAAAAATTCTTCGATTTGTCAACCACAAACATAAATTAAAACTTCCTTTCGCTATCTACGTTGATTTTGAGTGTTTACTTCAGCCTGTAATTGGTGTAGAAAATAATCCTAACCAATCAAGTACAAGAAAAACTCAAAACCATATTCCATGCGGAGTCGCGTACAACCGATTAAAATTATCGCAGTGACGGAGTCACCGCGCCTAATCCAGCTATTTGGCTTCTCAAGCAGTTAATTAGCGAAGTTGATGTTATTTCAAATCTTTTAAGAGGATTCGTTCCAATGATAAAATTAACGGTCCAACAAGAAATTGATCACAAGCAAACAGAATTTTGTCATATTTTTGAACGGGTGTTTGATACACATGCATCGCCCGTGCCTGATAACAGAAAGTGCGTGATCATTGTCATTTGACCGGACAATATCGTGGAGCGGTTCACGACAAGTGTAATCTAACGTTTCATGCTCCAGATTTTATTCCAGTTGTTCTTCACAATTTCCGAGGATATGACAGTCATATTATCGTAGAAGCTTTTTGTGATTCTGAAATAACGTCTTGTTTAAAACTCGATAACGTAATCAACTGTATCCCAAATAATTTTGAAAAGTATACGTCAGTTACTTTAGGTAAGTTGCGTTTTATCGACAGCCTACAGTTTATGGCAGCATCGTTAGATGAGCTGGTGAAAGGCTGTAGCGAGATTTATAACCTACAAGATTGTTTTGGTAATCAAGCAAACTTGTTAACAAAAAAGGAGTATTTATATACGAGTATCACTACTATTGGAGTAAATTTGATGAAACTTCTTTGCCTGACAAAGATAAATTTCATTTGCAGCTAAAAGAACGAAAATATTACTGATGACGAGTACAAATATGCGCAGGATATTTGGAAAGAATTTGATTGCAAGACATTTGGCGATTATCATGATTTGTATTTGAAAATGGATGTATTATTGCTAGCTGATGTATTTGAGAGTTTTCGAAAAGTGAGCTATAACAATTACGGAATCGATCCTTGTTGGTATTACTCTGTCCCAGGTCTGTCGTGAGATGCTTTGTTAAAGTTTAGCAAGGTAGATTTAGAATTACTAACAGATGTTAACATGTTTAACTTTATCGACAAAGGTATACGTGGCAGTATTAACGTTATAACAAAGAAATATTTGGAAGCAAACAACAAATACATGAAAGAGTACAATCCTGAGCTTCCATCAAAGTATATTATTTACAAAAATTAAAATAAATTGTATGGCTGGGGAATGTCAGAACAAATGCCGTTTGGTGGATATCGTTGGATTACATCGGATCAATTTTTAGCGGAGACAGAAAAAAAGATACCTGACGATGTTTCGTGTTTCGTTGAAGTTGATCTTGATTATCCTACTTCGTTGCACGATTTACACAACGATTATCCGTTTTATGCGGAATCATTGATAATCGACTATATTTTGTTATCTCAGAAACATAGCATCGCCGAAACAAAATTCTATGGTAAGTAAGCTCGTCTCAAATTTACTTGACAAGCAAAATTATGTTTTGCACTATAAAGTTCTTAAACAAGCAGTAGATGCTGGTCTTGTGTTGAGGAAAGTTCATCGTGTGAGAGGTTATATTAGCTCAAACACTTCGAGGAGAGCTGTAGCAAAAACTAATTTCGAGAAAAACTTCTTTAAGCTTATGAACAACTGTCAATGGTAAGACAATGGAAAATATTAGAAAGCGAGTAAACATCGAACTAGTTAATATCAACCGCAGAAACAGACTTGTGTCAGACGATGATTTTGTCAGTATGAAAATTTTTAATGAAAACCTTGTCGCGATACAACGAAGAAAAACAAATTTGAAACTGAATAAGCCGATTTACGCTGGAGCTTCTGTGTTAGATTTATCAAAATGGCTCAGGTACGATTTTCATTATAATCTTGTTAAGAAGCAGTGGCCGTTAAGTAAATTATTGTGTATCGACACTGACTTGCTTGTTTATGAAATCGAACGTGAGGACGATTATCAGGATATCTTTGATAACCGACATCTGTTTGATCTTTCCGAATATCCTCGAGATAGTAAATTTCATGATGATACAAATAAAAAGGTTATTGGTAAATTTAAGGATTAAATGAATTCGCTCATTATCAAATATTTTATTGGATTGCGTAGTAAAGTGTATGCCGTGTTGCTGGACAATAATAAAACAACAAAAAAAGCAAAAGGTTTGCCTCATGATTTTGTAAAAAAAATTATTGGGTGTGATGATTATAAATATGTGCTTGATGAAGGTGTTAGTTTTATAAGAGCAATGGCTATTCGAACAAATTATCATAAACTTGAAACAGATGTTATTATCAAACGTGGATTGAGCAATTTTGATGACAAACGTTATTGCGAAAATGGAATAGATACGTTTGCACTTGGGTACTGTGGTTCTGACGAGAAATCTATACTTGATATTATCTTTTCCGACTAGGGTATTAAATTTTATCTAAAATATAAAAATAAAGTTCGAAATTATGACAGTGACAAATAGCAGCAATAGCGAGATTAAATATTTGATGATCGACAGAAAACAGCTGACAGTTGAAATTAGCAATGAAACTTAAGGAATATGTTTCAGCGGCAACAACGTTGCTCGTGATCAGCTAAAACTTTTGCTTGTTAGATGTGGCAAGAGCAAATATTTCAATTATCTTGAGAAATTAAGCCAGGAATTGTCAGCAGGATTTAATAACTTTCATGATCCAATCAGTCAACAAAAATATACTAAACTTACCGTTGATCTTGATCGGTCAAAAGTATTTTCCACTGACAAAAGATATCCGCTTAATAAACTGGAAATGAAAGATTTATTTGAATGTCGTCGTTGGTTAAGTGGCATAATAAAGTTCTGTCTTTACCATCATGGTGATGAAATATTTCTGACAGTTGAAACACTAACAATAGGTGATGAAGTTGTGTATAATTTTGTCTAAACTTTAGAAATAAAATAATCTCAAAAGTGCAAAGCACTTCGCAATTTTTTTTTTATCTAACCCGATGGGTGTGTTTGAGGTGGGTTTAATAGGGGCCTAAAAATGCGTCTATGTATTTGTTTGGAGAAAAATAGGGTCTCTGAGTCAGAAACCTCCTTTTGTTTTACTACTTAGAACAGACCGAACGGGGGAATCGTCAAGTCCGTGGGTAATTACCATTCAAGACATTACACATAAGAAATTATGTTTATTCAAGCAAACTACCAACGCGTCACATGAATTAGATTCAAAGTGAACACTATGAACTTTACTCTCTTCACTAAAAAGGAAGATGGGTCTCTCTGCGTTGGATGATAAATAAATATGTGTTGGATCGATATATTGAAGTCTTGTGATTAAATTTCTCTTTTAATTGTGGAGAAAAGCGAAGTAATGCAACCCTATCATAAATGACTAGTTTAGATAAGGAGCCAAATGTCTATATGCCATTTTTGAGTGTTTATTTTAAACTGACTTCAGTATGTGGTTGAAGTGCATGTTAGTGCAATGCATGTGTTTCAAAAAGTGTAACGTAAATTATTCGATTGATATTTTGCTGTTTGTAATAAACTGTAGAAACTAAATTTCAATATATCGCGGAAAATGTAAGGTAAGATAAGTCTTGTATAAATTCCCACAAAATGGTGGAAAAGTTTATAACGTGAGAATGATTTATATTTTTAATAAAATTTGGTATTCTTCATCGGTTACAAAAATACCATTATTTTCTTTTATAAAGTTTGTGAATATATTTTTAATAAATTCGAAATAAAACTCATGCAATGAACTAAAGAGAGTAAACAGGTAATATTGATTGAAGAGTATTTACACTAATCAAGCGAAGAGTCTCATACGGAAAGAAAGGATAATGTTAAAGGTAAATGTAAGATAGAAGAAATGGGCAAGTGAAATATAAGGTAAAATATATCAAAGTGGCTGGTTGCAGAAACAAACTAATATGCACTGAGAGGCAGCATTTTATATTTCTCCGCCCCACCACCAAATAAAAAATAACAAAATTAAAGAAAGTATTCTTAACTTGCATCGATTCCATTAATTAAAGGTATTAACTGCTCATTACAAATTACTGAGTAATAAGATGAGGTGCAAATTTTCATGTATTCATTTTTTAAAAATTTATTGAGGTTGCTGCAATGAATGCTAATGATGAGCTAACAGGAATGCGTTCCAAACACGTTACAAGTGTAGTCATGAACAGGGTGGTTGAGCTGCGAGTATATAGGAGTTGCATTATGTAGCACCCGAACAAACTTCCAATTCGTGTTCAGGTTTCTCTTTCTTGAACACTGTTTCAATCCATACCGTTTTCTTCCTTGATTACCCTCAAACATCTGACAATATGAAAGACAAAACTAAAAAGCCTGGAATAACTAACAGGTACAAGTACAGGTGTAAATCAACCATTAAAAATAAACACAGAACTGGAACCATACTCTTGTCAAATACCGTACATGATTATATTATTTATGTGGAAGACTGGCATGTCTTAGCTTTGTCACGCACGGAATAATTACAGTAAAATGTTGTAAACATGGTATAGTTTTCCCCAGTTTCGTTTTTTCAATGCCTGAACTACATTCTTGATTACATCCTTCATTTCTCAAAGTTCGCTCATTTAGATCTGAATGAAAGTAAAGATCTCTCCAGTAGGAGATCTATGAAGATGTTGTTTCATTTTTTAAAATGAAATTGAGACGATAACACTGTGCTTAATGAAAAGGGGAATAACCATGCAGATATAGTGCTATATTGTCAAAAGAATTGTCTACCTTCTCTTGCGTGTGGTTAAAACGTATTCAAACTGACGTGACTAAACCTGGCGAATTAAACAGAACTCATTAATATGGTACTGTAACGTATAAATTTACGATAAAAAACCCCAACAAAACAACATATTCTACATAACACAAACTAATATAATTAAGCAAAAAAAACCCCAACAAACCAAAGTTGCCAGTAATGTGAAGTATGTATGTATGTGTATATATATATATATATATATATATATATATATATATATATATATATATATATATATATATATATATATATATATATATATATATATATATATAGTGTGTGTGTGTGTGTGTGAATAATATACCACGAGATGTATCAATTTTTCATTAAAAGGAAACGAGGCTTCCACAATGAGTGTCATGGATACAGCGTTCATACTATACATCTAGATGTATCGGTCCTACTAAACAGCGCAATGACGCGGAAAAGACTTATATCACTATATTGAATTACGTTAAATATTAACCCTTGCATTTTCTCAAATGATGTTACATCTAATGATACCAGGATTGTGTTATCAGATAGTGTGGAATAGACTTCAACTTTTTAATGAAATCAGTAGTGTCTTTAATGTATGAAGGAAGAGATTTCATTAAAGGTTTAAAACTCTATCAATAAATTTGGATACGTTTTCAGTATATGAATTACAACCTGATATAATGGGTCATCCTGGATAATTTAAAGGTAAATTATAGTGTGAAGAATCGGTTGTGTGTTATGGTTGGTTGGGGTGAGGGTGGGATGCTCCCAATATTTTATTTAAACTATTGTAGAAGTCCCACCCAGGCTCTATTTTGGTTAGAAGTTAAATTAGTGAAAGATAGATGTAAAGCTTCGAGCCCCCAGTCAGCAATGCCGACGGTTAAATGGTTAAATATACAAAAAAGGTGAAATTCAATGAATAATAATTTAATAATAATTCAATAGTCAAATGATTCAAATTTCCCAAGTACACTCCTTCCGCTCGACCCTTTAATAGCCTATTGCATCACTTGATTAGTAGTGTGAGATAGATTTCCACCTGTCCTTGTATTCTACTCATCTGCGGTATTCTTCTCTCCTATTTCTCCCAGTTCCTTCTCCTCTTCCTCCCTGACTTTTTCCAAACTCCTTCTCCTCCTCCTCGATTTCTCTATACTCCTTCTTCTCCTCCTCCACTTCCTCCTCCAGACTCCTTTTCCTCCTCCTCCACCTTCTATCCACCTGCTCTCCACCGACTAGACTTTTATCGACTCCGACTGTTCCGCTAGTAACCGTCTCCACCTCTTGGAGACTCGGGACTTAACTGAACCGGAAGTTCTGTCCCCTTAAAAGCTTCCTTTTCGAAAGCTTTGTCTTTCTTTAGAATCTGCTTCTAAGTTTTACTGCCAAATTACGAGTGGCATTCTCTGAGTAACCATATTTGCTTAGCAATCTTCCCAGGAGAAACTAAATTTTCCTTTACGAGTCTGAAGTAACATTCGGATCTAAATTGTAATGACACAGTCTATCTCAATTCCGACTGGATGTCGCTGTGAACCGATCAAATCAAACTTAGCGGACAATGTCCCTTTTGCTGTCTGTCAACGTGGGGACGGATGAGAACGCGCCCCGTTCACCCCACGGGCTTTCTTTGATCTCTGAACAAACCTTTAACATGTAGGTGTGATACGGCAAGCCTTTGTCCAATTGGCACGATCTATTCAAGATTCCGGGTCCTGGCTGGCAGGTCACGGTAACCTTTCGTAAGAGATTAACACTAGCCCGCGGCAATGTTTAGACATCAAACACATGGCCGCAGTAATATTCTAGTTTATTCACGACCCTACAGGTGGGGGTTAGCAAACGTGACATATGGTCAGGATTTTTATGAGTTTTGGGTAATAGGTAGAACTGAGGTGGGTGTATTTTAAGAGAGAAAGTATCAAATTCCTCATATACGGAATTATTATTTTT
Source organism: Megalonaias nervosa (assembly GCA_016617855.1). Lineage (NCBI taxonomy): Eukaryota > Metazoa > Mollusca > Bivalvia > Unionida > Unionidae > Megalonaias > Megalonaias nervosa. The sequence continues at coordinate 69,163 of JAECUM010002242.1, forward strand.
AGCGATCTCATTAATGCATGTTGAAATTTTCGATTTAATTTCTATTGAAGGGTCTTCGTTAATATGTTTGTAGTATTTTTCATCACTTAAATGACGTCCAACTTCTTTAACATAATCTCCTTGATTCATAATAAATAATAGTGTTTGATTTATCAGCCTGTTTAATAACTATACTGTCGTCATTCATTAGATTATATAAAGACGTAATTTCGTCCTTAGAAATATTACTAAAATATCGTTTTTGATGATTTCCAGGTAATATCTCTTTTTGTGATCGCGTCAATATAAAAATCTAAATAGGAATCACGTCCACTAGGTCGCGTAAAAGATGATTTAATTGTCTTGAAATAACCCATTTTTTTTAGAATGAAAAGAATCCGATTAACCCTCTGAATTGTTGTAAGCTTTATCATAAAACATATTCTTTTAATTTTATGTGTCTAGAAAAATTAAAAATTTCTTCAGCTAATTTAATTTTATTGTGGTATTTCGGTTTGAGACAAAATTTTAGCCCTTTGCCTAACAGTATATAGTCATTATCAGTTAATCTTTTACGTTAGAGGTTTAACACTGTTTACCTCTCTAATTTGTTTTCTTAGATTTTTTACCGTCATATTTTATAATTTTCTGTGTTGCATGTACAATTCTTAAAAATCCTTTTTTTTCTTCTTAAACTCTGACGTGCTGAGCAATAAAATACGAATCTGATTATTTTATAAGATCTTGTTTTCATTCACTCACAAGAAAATGAGCAGCGTGGTTAAACAATAAAAACAGCTTATAAGCACTAAAGCACTCTTACAAAAAAAAAAAAAAAAAAAAATAAAAAAATATACCAATTTATACTATGCGACTAGTAGCCACAACTTGATTCACCAGGATATCCTACTTACAGAATTCAATGTTTCTGATTAACGTATCATAATTTATACACTGTAGTGTAATTTTAGTACTAATAAATTTGCAGTACATAAGAGTTATTGCCCCTGAATAATCACCCCCCCCCCCACAAATTCTCAATAGTAAGAACAAAAAACGAAAACAAAATAAAATAACCATTATCGGTATCGGATTAATTGAAATTAATGAAAATCAAAGTATAACAAGTTATAAAAGAAAGCATAATTTGGGTTTTAACCTTTGTTCCGGTATTATCTATTATTTGTTCCGGTATTTTCGTTTGTTCCGGTAAGTTTCAATTTTTTCCGGTAAATAGTCAGACGCAGTCCGAATGGTATATAGTAGAGTTACACTTGACGGGCAAACTAAAGAGAACGTGTAAGTTTCCAGTGGTAGTAGCTTCTGTGCACAATACATACTTTTTCTGATATATTTTGCACTTGAATAAGTTGGAAGTTAGAATCTCACTGTGGAAGAAGTAATATAACTTCTGGAAGGTGAGAAATCTAAACACAGTTGATGGATGCACGCATTATTGCCCGTATGCGGCATGGTGCCTGCTTTCAGGGTCAGTAATGTGGATGGAGCTTTAACAATTTTTCAGTCATAAATTTGTCCGACATTTTAAGACTGATATACCCCCTCCACATTATCCGTATCAGGGTTGACGTTAAACGTTGAAGGACTGAGATGTCCACCCTGACTTGCGCCCCCTCCCCGTCATATCATACTCGATGTTTTGCATTGTAGACTGGTAGGAGTCGGTTATAATATACAGAATGTCCAGTGGGTCATCTTCATCGAATGCAGTACTTTGTCAGACAATTTCCTTTTTTAATGTTGTCTTCTTGTCTGACATCTTTTGTCAAGCTGGCAACCAACAACTACAAACTTATACATATGTTTATCAGAGTTTACATCATTACAGTTTATTAATCCAATAATATCATTACTCACATGCTTAATTTGTCAGAAACTGTAAACTATTCATGCGGGAGTTTTGTTTAGCCATGACCCACAAAGCCAGTAGAATGTGCAGTGACAAGTGTGATTGGATTGATTATTTAAACTTTGCCTTATTCCTCTAGTGTCTGTACCATGGCACCTTGGTTACATACAGCAATTTTTGTGAAACAATCAAGTATGATCCCTATCATTGACCTCAGATTTATGAATGATTGCTTTTGCTACAGTTTGTCAGCTCCTAGGCTGTTGCCTAAGTGGTTAGAGGCATCTGCCTCGGAAGCTGGAGGTCACAAACTCAGAGTTGTACAAACACATATAAAAATATGGAACTAGCAGGTGCCTTGCTTTGTGCTTAGCATTAAGCAGTCAGTGTTAGGACTGGTAGGCCTAGTGTCAGGATAATGTAACTGGGTGGGACATGATGCCACAGGTCTGCAGCATGATGCCTCAGTGCTAGATATCACTATAAACTGCCACTCTGCAGACATGATAGGAATGTGACTCAAATTGTTAAAGCTACATTAAAAATCCAAAATGCACAGAGTTTGCCAACAGGAGCAACTATTAGATACTCAACAGTGAATTCCATTTTTGTCAACAGACCTATCAGGAAGAGTAATTCTATATCATAAGCATTAAGTGTGTCAAGTCAGAGATGAAAGATGCCACTACCATTTATTGGTTTGTTCACAGAAGATGAAAATTCATGAGTCTTGGTTCTTTTAAGGGTTCATCCTGAAGAACTGGATAGGACAGTAATAGATTTATCAGATAAGGAGTATCAATATCAATCACACAGCACTCAAATATGACCGCTTGGGTGGCCTAGTGGTTAGATCATCCGCTTTGGATGCGGGAGGTCATGGGTTTGAACCCAGCTGAATCATACCAAAGACTTAATGAAATGGTACTAACAGCTGCCTCGCTAGGTGCTCAGCATTAAGAGGCTAGTGTTAGGATTGGTCGGCCTAGTGTCAGGATAATGTGACTGGTGGAACATGATGCTGCATGTCTGCGGCATGATGCCCCAGTGCCAGACATCACTATAATCTGCCACACTACAGACATTGTAGAAATATGACTGAAATTTTTTTAAAGCTACATTAAAAATCCAAATCTCAGACACAAACACACACACACACATACATGCACTCAAATATGGAATTGTGTAGAGATAATTCAGGCATCCTGCTGTAGGTACATTTTTTAAGGATCACATTTTTTGTTTGAAAAGATATAAATTCCAATAACGTTTCGCATGATCAATTTTTAAAAAATACATTCGGTTGCAAAAGTAGGCTTTCCCATTGAAAAAAAAAACCTGGTTGCCTGGCATTAATATTTAGTTGTCCCAGGCAGTGTTTTTTCATACCCCATCTAATCTTTTTATTATTTTGAAGGTATTGGTGAATCATTGCAAAAATGCTTTCCTTTTTTTTTTACAGCTTTCAATTTGTATTAGAAAAAAAATGTAATTTAAGATTTGAGCCATTCAGAACTGTTAATGATTCTATTTTCCACTAGTTTCAGGGTCATTACTATGTTAAATGACAAAAATGTATCTTAATTAATGGTAGGGATTTAATTTTAATATTTCCCCAAGTATATAAATTGAACGGTATAATTTCTCATATGCAAAAATTAGGTGGTTCTTCAACTGGACAGTGGTGTTGAAGTGGACAGCCACCACATGCACATGCATACCTGTCAGCAGATGGGCTGTCAGATTTTTTGAGGTATGTAAGTTTATGTCAGTGATTTTCTCATAAAATTCATGCATACCTGTCAGCAGATGGGCTGTCAGATTTTTTGAGGTATGTAAGTTTATGTCAATGATTTTCTCATAAAATTCATGCATACCTGTCAGCAGATGGGCTGTCAGATTTTTTGAGGTATGTAAGTTTATGTCAATGATTTTCTCATAAAATTCATGTATACCTGTCAGCAGATGGGCTGTCAGATTTTTTGAGGTATGTAAGTTTATGTCAATGATTTTCTCATAAAATTCATGCATACCTGTCAGCAGATGGGCTGTCAGATTTTTTGAGGTATGTAAGTTTATGTCAATGATTTTCTCATAAAATTCATGCATACCTGTCAGCAGATGGGCTGTCAGATTTTTTGAGGTATGTAAGTTTATGTCAATGATTTTCTCATAAAATTCATGCATACCTGTCAGCAGATGGGCTGTCAGATTTTTTGAGGTATGTAAGTTTATGTCAATGATTTTCTCATAAAATTCATGGATGACGTCAGTAGGAAAAGACAGGTTGAAGGGGATAGGTTAGTGATGGGAATCAGTCAGAATTCATAATCTGTAATCGCTTCCACTTAACCAACTGATTATTGATCATAATCGGTTACTAAGAGCAAATATTTTTGTTTGCTGTACAGTTATATCTTTGCTCAAGAGTTTAAAATGTTAACAAATGTACAGGAGTAATCTCTTTTAGTGACATGTGAACTTCAACCTGATAAAAATATAGCCTTCCTTTGCACACAATTTTTTTTCTTTTGTGTTGTGTTATTTTTGGTCTACAACTTCGTTAAATGAAAGCAACTTTTTATGGCTGATCAATCTTATGTAACTGAATTACTGTTGCAATCCTCCAAAATCCTTCATTCGTATGTGATGTGTCTATAATTTAAAGTATAGATGGACATGGTTTTCTTGTTTCTCATTATTTACAAATACTACCAAGCAATTTACAATTAAACAAATGATCAAAATGTGTTTAAATTTATTAACTCTACAATTTAACAGCTTAATCATGTAATCATGACTATATGTTCCTAATTATGAAAGTTTGCCACTATGGAATATGGTATGGTTTTATATTCGTAAGCTGTGAAGGGAATAAATAATTTAGATAAACTTGAGTGGATTGGAAGCCCTATTTAGCTTACCATTTACACAGGAGTTTACTATCTTTTGTGTTTTGCATGAAACTAAAAGAAGTAGCCTTCCTTTGCACACAATCAATTATGGAGTTCACAATCGATTATCTTTTTGGTATGCACAAGCAAATGATGATCGATTATAATCTATAATCAGAATAACACTAGAATTGGTTATAGCCAACATTACACAACAATGTTTTTACATTACACATTGGGTTAATTTATTGATAATTCTGATAAAAGTTTCTTTATACTACACTAAACAGTCTAGAGCCTATGATTTCTAATATTTTATTTCAAATTAACACTTTCTCAGGTTTGCAAACCATTGCAGTTTCTTACTCTCTGTAGATTCGATGAAACCATCCAAGATGCATCTCTGGTCATTATGTCATGTTCCATTATCAATTTTTTCATTGTAATTTATATACACACATGTGACAGTAGGAAACAAGATCCTGTGGCTGTTTTACTAAAACTCCCATATATTTAAACATATGTCTTACAATTAATGGGTACAGCAAATGAAATAATTGTAAGTTGAGTGAGGTGAAGGATGAACATTACAATATCTAGTACATTATGATATCTGGTATATGTATTCATGACTTAACAGTGCTTTTCATTTACATAATGTTGATTTAACTAAAAATAGAAGACTAAAACAGAATAACCCAGAGACCCTGGTACCAAATTTAAAAGTGTAATAAAATAATAAAGGGATATTAAGTAACACTTAAAGCAGTGTGAAAAATGTAAAGTTTTCTTATGTCTTTTCATAACAAGCAGTCATCATATTTTATTTTATGTAAGGCCATGAATTGCTGGATTTTCTACATAAAATACTCTTGATAAATGATTGGAGTGGAAAATATCATTTTTCATTGGCCATCACTAGACTAGGATAACATTATAAACATGAAATTCGAAGTTATTTTTAGGTGCTTATGTAGTAGAGAGGGAAATATGGTCACCTTAAAGGCTGCTAGGGATCAAATTCAACAAGGGCAATGTTTTTCTTTTGTTCTTAATGTGCTATTTTACTATGAATTGGGGACCACTCCAGTGGCCTGGTGGTTAGAACGTCTGCCTCTGATGCGGGAGGTTGTGGGTTCGATCCCCGGCCGAGTCATACTAAAGATTTGTAAAATGGTACTAACATCTGCCTTGCTTGGGGCTCAGCATTAAGAGGTTAGTGTTAGGACTGGTCGACCTGGTGTCAGGATAATGTTACTGGGTGGAACATCATGCTACATGTTTTGCAGAATGATGCCCCAGTGCTAGACATCATTATAAATTGCCATACTGCGGACATCGTAGCGATATGACTGAAAAATTGTTAAAGCTATGTTAAAAATCCAAATATCACACACACACACACACACTTTGAATTGGGAAATGTATATTTTTTCTCTGTGAATAATCGCAAAACACAGCAAAACAAATTGTAAACTCTTGACATTTTGCAGGATCCTGTAAGAAATTTGCTACTTCAATACAGCCCATCTTGCTAGCCAACATGTTTAAGCATAAAATGAAAAGAAATTTTCCTTGCTTCAAGTGAAGAATGGATATATCATGTCACTGCTAATGTATGGAACCAATATCACTCTATCCTTCTTAAGAGGCACTAGGCCAATAAATCAGCTCCTCACCCATGATGATTTTGATTTTTGGGTTAGGTGCTGATATCAGCTATTCATTAAAAACTGCAGTTATCTGCAGCCACTTTTGACTGCACACATCAGTGTACATTTTATACACTTACTGGTATTTCTCATTGTGGAGCTACTGTCAGCTGTAGGGTTCTTTTCGTGACATGTACATTTTATTTCCAGAGCAAATCTTAATTTTGGTAACTTGTAAATCCATGTAGAATAGCACAACCATCTGTCGTGGCCATTTTGAATTTCACGCTAGACGTTGCTATTACTAATTACTGGTATATGTCTAAAGTGTACACCAGAATGATTTGCATGCTGTAAAATTGCACATTTTAATGAACAGGTGACATCAGACCCACATGTTGTATATCAACATGAACACAGATTTGGGAGGTTGATTTATTGGACTAAAGATGCACCAGTCACAAAAAATGTGAAATTGCATAGTTTCATTGTCAAAAGTTATGAGTGTTTTATTATTTCAAGGAAAGTAATTTCACATAAGATCCAAGGGAAAAAAATGAACTTGACAATTTTAGGAAAATAAATTTTAATTGCAGTGAATCATGATACAAGTTTTTTTTTAACCAAATATTGTTACAAGTTTACTACTTCCTACAAATATAAAAGACACATGCCTGATTCACAAAATTACTCATTGTATAAGAGTATTGACTCATTACTTTTTATTTAAACTCCTAAATTTTACTACCAGTAGTCCTGTATTTGTAGTATTAAAACCACAGCAGAAACCCATTTGGACTTGAGAATTGATTGAAGTGCTTGTTTGATAATTGTTATCGCCTCAATTGTAAAAAAATGCGTACATATCAACGATCAGTTTAGTTAATTGCAGTCAAACTTTGTATGGTTACCTGACCTTAATAGCAGTTCTAATTTTTACCCAGCCAATTTCTTGTGTAAAAGTTGTATGTATGATGGTCACCTGCTGCCTCTTTTCAGCAGCCTGCTGTTCCCTAGCTAGATAATAATTTCTCTCTATTCTTTCTGCTGTGACCTATATGTGTATGCAATTTAAAATATTGTTTCATAAGGAAGAAGTTGTTTAGATAAAGGCATATCGTGTGAATCAATGTGCAAGTAGCTTTGGAGTGATTCATTTGTATGATGGTGGGAAAATTAGCTGACTTGTTGCATCAGAAACGTGAGTTTTGCACCAGTGTGACAGAGTTTGATATCTTCGTCTTTTTATTTGTGTGAACTAAATCAGTCTCAGTTGGATTTATGAAAACAGTTAATATTTGATGAGAGATACAAGCTGTATACTTTTTAGAAGGTCAGGGGTTGTTTTCTATTTAATGGCAGGCAAAGGTTCAGTTCATGCTTACTTTAAATATCTCATCATTCCCTTATTTATCACAGACCTCTCACATAGTTGCTTGTCTTTTGACATTGGTGAGTTGAGCAACTGGTTAATCAAGATATTGCGTGAAGCCTAATTATACAGGTTGGAGAAATAAAGAGTCAGTCCTCTGTTTCTCAGTCACATTTAAACTGTCAATTATTAGTGAAATAAGTGTTTTCTCATGGTGCTCAAGTCAGTGATTTTTAGCACTACTTGCCATAGAACTAACAGCTTATGGTTTGGCCTGTTGTTTGTTGTTGTAACTTGTCACCCAAATTAAGCAGCAAGATGATGCAAGGATGGGGAAGATTAAAATGCAGATGTTACTGCTTGGACAATCAATATGGCCACCACCTTGACCATCTTCATTGGTCTAATTGGACCTTAATGAAAATGTTGTTGTTTGGACAATCAATATGGCCACCACCATGGCCATCTTGAAAAGCATGTTATTGTTACTCTTGAATGCAAGCCCATATCAAGAAACATTTCACTTAAAGATTTCTTATGATGTCATGTTGGTCCTAAGTGAAAATGGTGCTGATCTGATGTCCAATATGGCTATCATTGCAGCCACCTTGAAAATATTGTTATTGCTAATTCTGAACAGATTGTCATATCAACCAGGTTACCTGGGGTTTTCACCAGAAGACATCCTAATGATGTCTCGCTGGTCCTAAATGAAAATGGTGTCATTTGGGGCATCCAGGATGGCTGATAAGCAGCCATCTTGAAAATCTTGCTATTACTGCTCCGCCTGAAAGAATGGTCATATCAACAGCAAGTTTTTACTCCAAGACTTCTTATGATGTGTAGTTGGTCCCATTGAAAATGGTGCTGACATTGCCCCAGATAAGCAGTGTATCCACATATTTCACTCAGTTACAACAGTTAAATACCCTTTTTTTCCAGTATGTGTAGCACATATACAGGCATTTTTCTTTTGTCCAAAATATCAATGTTTCTGTGCATATATCTGTGTAAAGAAACAGCTAATTTAAAACAATAAAAATCTTGTTGCCTCAACTGATTATCAACAGGTCATATTGACAAGGGGTTTTCACAAGTAGATTTCTTACGATTTTTAGCTAGTTCTAAACAGAAGTGGTGCCAATCTGAGATCCAGTATTGAAAATCTTGTTGCTGTTACTCCAGTTAGATGTATGATTATATCAGCATGGAGTTTTCACCAAACAGCTTCTTATGATGGTTTAGTTTCTTCCAAATGAAAATGGTGCTGTCCAGTATGAGCACCATGTCCACCATCTTGAAAATCATCTTGTTGCTACTTTCTCTGACATGAGGGTCAATCATATCCACATGGAGTTTTGACCAAAAGAACTGATGATGCCTAGTTGGACTATAATAAACCTGGTGCTAATCTGACCTCCAGTATGGCTGACACAGTGGCTAATTTGAAAAAATGTGAAAATCTTGTTATTTCTCAAAATATTACTGATGTATTCAACACTCAACAGTTACAAAGAAGAAATGGTCTCCTCTTGAATTCTGGAAATTCTTTTCAGAACTTGTCAGACCATTTGAGGGACTCTTTTTTTTATTTAAAGAGTCGATCATGATTTAATTTATAGGATGAATTAAAGTAAGAAGGATACGGTTGTCTTGTGTGGAACGTAACTTTGGTAGCAGCAGAGAACGACATAACATATTTCATGGCTATGTTGAATAGTGTCCCAAGCTAAATCTGTTGATATCTAATATTAAATTATAATAATAAAAATAATAATATTATTAATAATAATAAAAGTAATGGTGAAACTGCATATAGAGGATACCTGTGTACAAAGACCAGTTTGGCCTTTCTCATGGATAGATGCTGTTGACAGGTTTGACTGTGCTTAGCCTGCTCAATGTAAAACATTTTCTTTGTCCAGAATAGTGCCATTCTAGGATGATTAGTTTGTGACATGGTGTTTATTTATGCCATGAGGCTGGTTAGTTTATGACATGGTATTTATTTATGCCATGCAGCTGATCAGGATGTGACATGGTGTTTATTTATGTGATGAGGCAGGTTTGTGACATGGTGTTTATTTATGACATTTGAGGCAGAATAGGATGTGACATGGTGTTAATTTATGCCATTTGAGGCAGATTAGGATGTGACATGGTGTTTATGCCATTTTAGGCTGATTAGAATGTGACATGGTGTTTATGCCGTTTTAGGCTGATCAGGATGTGATGTGGTGTTTGTTTATGCCATGAGGCTGATTAGGATGTGACATGATGTTTATTTAAGCCATTTTAGGCTGATTAGGATGTGACATGATGTTTATTTAAGCCATTTTAGGCTGATTAGGATGTGACATGGTGTTTATTTATGCCATGAGGCTGATTAGGATGTGACATAGTATTTATTTAAGCCATTTTAGGCTGATTAGTTTGTGACATGGTGTTTATTTATGCCATCAGCAACAGAAAGAAAAATGGTACCATTACAGCAAGGTACTTGGCAATTTACAACCATTTTGTCAGTGATTGTCCTGCAGCAGCATATGAAATCATGACTGGCAAGGCCTAGGGGATTTGGACTGTTACTCATATATATATATATATATATTACAGATGTATTCAACACTCAACAATTACAAAGAAGAAATGGTCTCCTCTTGAATTCTGGAAATTCTTTTCAGAACTTGTCTATGGCAAGGCCTACTGAATTCCCTCCCCCTCCCCCCGAGAGGGTTCGCTGTTCATAGGTTTGGGACCACTAACCTATGGGATTTTGGCTGGTACTCTTTCATATTGGCAATCCAATCACGTCTGTGTATGTCTAGGGCAAGGCCTAGGAGATTTGGGCTGGTACTTTTTCATATCGTCATCATACACCAAATCCCCCCCCCACTGAAAGAAAAGTTAAAAGACCCCCTCCACCACAATAAAAAAGTCAATAAAGCTCTCCCCAAAATGCTAAGCAAAATATCTTCACCACACCCCTTATGCTTTGGAAGAATTTTCATCCCAGATACACCATACCTGCCAGCACATGACAAGTCACATATAAACAAGATTTTTGATTCCAAAGCTCCACCCAAAGACAGCTGTGTTTAAAAATATGATTTTCATTTAGCTGAATAAGAGATATAGATAGAGTGACCTTTCATGACAATGTGATATATGCTTGAAACCTGTATAAACAATAAAGAGTCATACTTGATAGGCCTGGAACACTATCATATCACCTCCAGGCAGTTTATTCAGTTGATTGTCATGGAGGTGATTTAAAGATAAGCTTGTCAGAGATGAAGTACCACAGTTGCACATAATGCCTTATTGACAATAACCAGAATCATGTGTTAAGATTTCTTTGTGGAGAGCCCATTATGCTAATTTGAAATGTACATCAAAGTTTGTGGCTAGTTAAATCAATGAGATACACCTTAAAGAGACAAAAATAATTATTCTTCATTTTCATGAATAATAATGTTTATGTCTTGCAAGCTTACTGGTGTGTTAGGCATCAGTGGCAGCTTTTGTTTGAAGTCAGAATTTACTACATTACTAGAGTATTTTTACAGTTGGTATAGTGTGGTGGCATGATTCATTTTTAACAGCAAACTCTTACAATGCAGTGACAATTCAGAAAATGACAAGCCATTGGCAGAGTGAGAAAAGACCTGAAAAACTTAATTGTAGAACTTCTGGTTAATGGAGTTTAACTTGTGAAGTATAGCAACAATGGAAAGATTTTATTCTTTGTGCATACTGCAAGCATGGGGGGCTGGGTCTGTAGATTTTCTTTTGAGCCATATTTTGGTTTCGTTTACCTGAAGATAGATTTGTTTTTCTTTAGAAAATATATTGGATATACATGTAATAGGTTCTGTTTTTTCCCCCCATAAATCAAGGCAAGAATATAGTCTAAATTTTTATCTTTCAAAAGATTACGAGATCCTGCCATCCTTTCTCTCCCACTTCAGAAAATTATCATGGTTGGTGTCTTTGTCATTCAGTAATGTTCAACATCCTTTGTCATAGTATTATGATCCAGAGTTGGGAGATTGCACTATTGCAGAGGTCAATCCCCAAAAATAACCAGCTTTTTTAAACATTCCAAGTACTTGAGGGTTCAAGCTTAATGCTATCCCACTATCCTGGTGTTATGATTTGGCCACTGGATCACTAAAACCCAGCAGTCACTAACCCATCACGGCAGTGAAATTTACTGTTGGTTGCTATAATAACAGTTTATAAGTGGTTGTGAATTGGATTTTCCTTTAATAGTTCATTGATCTGTTTATTGTGTTAATTGGGTTGTTGTTGTTGTTATAGGGTTTAACGCCATTTTTCAGCACAAGATAGGCTATACATGGCAGCCAGTATAAATGGTGGAGGAAGAACCCAGGAAAACCCCGGAAAGAACCACCGACCCACAAGAAGCTACTGGCAAGCTTTCTCACATACCCACATTGTGTTAAATGTGTACCTACATACATCCAGAAATTGACTTGGTACATTCACAAACCTCTCATCCACTCGTCAAGTATATTAGTAGTATGATTATTGTCTTCACACATGTGGAATTAGCTTACTGTACTGTCCACAAGCACCGATTTTGTTACTGATGATAACAAAGGTACATGTTCTGAGGCTTATATTGACCAGTTGTAAAAGGTTGCATTTACCGACTGAACAAAAAATGTACAGAACAGTTGGTTTTGATAGTTATATCATTGTTGATAAATGTTCAGTACATAGGATGGTGACGGTTGTAAACGTGAATGTATTTGTGAGGTGTGCAGCGGCCACCAAAACAGCAGAAATTTGATGACAACAGGAAAGTGCAATTGCAAATATGATCTTGAGATTAAGAAATTACCAGAATTGCTGAGAAAATGAGCACACAGATCTTAAACATGGCTTGAGATAGGCTGTGATTTTGTTTATTTTCTGCACTGAGTATTCTGAGAGATATCAAAGTGCATGGGGTCCTTTATTCAGTGATGGTTGTAAACATTTTCATAATTCATCTCTGGAATCACACAGCGCCAGCTCCATATATATAATCAAATGGCAGATGGATATGTGAAGAAGGAGTAGAAAGTTGGTTCCTCAGTATTAGAACAAATCAACCCGAACTTTCAACTTTCATAAGTCATGTTTGTGAAATACAGTTATTATTTTCAGTTAATGTTAATAAATAATAAATGTTGACTTAGAACTGGCTTCTTTTTGATTTTAGCAGGATCAGTAAAACTTGGGCAGGAGCAGTAAAAGTTTTATTTTGGTTATCTCTTGGATTAGTTATGAAAAAATCCAAATTTCAAGCCCTGTAGTTTGGCCATTTTTTGTTTGACTCTCTATCATGGCAATACCAAATGCAGAAAGGTCATTTTCAATGCTGAGAAAAATTCAGCAAGATCTTCAGGGAAGGATGAACAACAGTACTTTCCAGTCTGTTAGTGATGACCATTTAATTTTCAGACTGATGGTGGTGGCCTGGACTTTAAAAAAAATTCCAACCCTCATATATATGGAAAAACTATTCTTGTTTCTACATGTATTTATAGAATATAAAGAATGTACATGTCTTATATTAATTAAATTAATTGAATTTTGTCTTGAGGTTAAAACAGATATCTTCACTCAAACAAGAATTCCCAGTTCTCTGGCCCCACCCAGAAATTAAATGATCTGTCCCTTATGAATGCAAAGATGAAGTCAAGTTCAAGACCATACAATGTTGGGGGAGTGGGGCTTGGAATTTCTCCTGAAAATAAATTCCAACCTGAATTTCGCTTAAAAATTACTGCATCAAGTTAAGGCTGTATTCAACTGTCCAACGGATTTTAAAAACAAAAATTTGGTGTAATTTTAGCTGCTCTGGTCATAGCCAGAAGAGCTTTTGGGATGGTCTGTTGTGTGTCATGCATCCATTGTCTGTTGTTCATCTTTTCTTTAGCAGAAGTTAGTTCTCACTATTCCACTTAAACTACATGTAGTTTGCAACCATGTGTTTGTGATAATGATAAATGAGCCCTACTGATCAAACTTAGGGGAAAATACAAGCCACTAGCAGACAGCAGGCAAAACTGTGATAGCGGTGTACTTCTGTGATACATTTTCAGAGCAACTCTTCTAATAAACGCTGAAAAGTGGAGTTATTTTCTTTACACAGTTTAGCACCACATCTAAGTTCATCTCTTGGGAATCGATAAATTTTCATATACTGCCACCGAGAAAATTGCCTTGGCTTAACTTACCAGATGCCATACTGAAATCAAGAAGGATAAGGTCTGCTTGAGTACATGTATATGTCTCTATTAATATGTGATACCAAATATTTCCTTTGCAAGGTAATTTGACTGCAATATATAACTCAGAACTGCTATCACAGTGGAATGCCTCGTTTGAAATAAATGACCCTAAAATCAACTGAACTTATAAGGTTTATTATCCCCCCACCCCGATGTACGAAAGTTATTTGCAGACCACTCAAAAATACCAGCTATAATTCAGCACTCCCAGAAATATCAAAATTCAACTATTTTATGCTAGTAAATTAGTGTGAACTTATGTAGCACAAAAGTATGGAAATATATCCCCCATTCCATGTACATTCACCACATTTGGATTGTTGGTGGTGGTAGGGATGTACCCGAGAGGTAAAATATATCTAGGCCCAGAGCAGGGCATATCCAATACAGTTGCAGCAGTAAATGTCAGTTTGATAATTATCTTAAATTTTTGTAGGTTGATGTGATGTTATGCATGTACTGAGAAATAAATTGAAGCTCTTTTAGAACTAACAGGGTGTTGTAAATTCATTACAAGTTCAAATGATTTTACGTTCCTACTGTGATGTTTGAAAGTCCCTTTAGGGGATCAAAAATCTGTTCCAGCAGTGTTTTATAGGTTCATCTTAGCAGACATTATTTAGGGGTCATTATTGGTGACCTACAAATCTGTTTTGACCTTATAATGTGCTTAGATGTTTTAGGGTTGGTACATTTTGATGGTTTCAAACTTTTGGTGTTTCATGAGTAAATGTTGTTGATTTTCCTAGTGCATATTAGATAGGTAATTCTAGCTTCTGCAGAACAAATGGCAACCGTACTTGGGGACCAACCATTTAATTTTTTTGTGGTGGTACCCGGGAGCTGGGATTTTCCTTGAAGCTGGGATATTTTTTCAGTTAATGGATATAATAGAGGTTTTTGTGGTATAAACCAGTGCAAGAATTTTTTTTTTCTCAAGATATTTGAAACCACCACCCCCTCACCCCAAAAATGAACTGGACTGTGCTTTATCTCAAACATCTATAATTTTCAGGTATTTGCCTGG